>VZRN01004397.1:998670-1202133 GCA_013397935.1 Dasyornis broadbenti
ATGTCAGCCCCCAGCGTCGACCAGTTACCGCCCGCGGGGCGGGGGGGCGGCCGCCCGCTCTCTCCCCTTCCCTCTTCCCGAGCCCGTCGTTATCGCCGGCGGGGGAGGGCGGCGGCAGGGCGGCCACCTGCACCTTCCCTCGCCGCCGGGGCGGCGCGGTTTGCGGCCTCCTCCTTCCCTCCTTCCTTCCCTCCCCGCCGCCATGGGGAGCGGCTGTCCGTCGGAGCTGGGATGGCGGGCCTNCCCGCCCGCCCGCAGGGCCCCGCCGCCGCTCAGCCCCGAGCGCTGCCGGCCCGGCCCCTGCCCGCGGCCCCCTTTGTGCGTGACCTAGCCGGGAGCCGGCCCTTCTCGGCCAGGCCCCCCGGGCTCCCGGTTCTTCGCTCCGGGAACGCCGTAGTGCCGGGCTCCCCGCGGCGCCCAGCGCTGTCTCCTCTCTTGCGCACCCCAAACTCCCCCAGGCTCCTCGTTACCGCATCTTTTCTCTTCCTATCTTTCGCTCTCCTCGCCCACCTTTTCTCTTTTCGGGCCTCAGCCTTCTCCTTTTCCCCCGGCCTCCGCTTCTTCCAGCACTTCTCAGTTTTTCTCGTTGCGCTGTGCAGCACTTTTTTTTAACTTGGTCCTTCATGGAGCTTAGAATTTGTTATTTTTTTACCTTTGCTAGGCCTCTGTTGGTCTTTCTTTCTGGCTGGAAGCTATTCTGTCCTGGTCTCTGCTTCCTCCGTGGGCTTCTGCCACTCCCCAAAAGTTTTAGCCCTGCAGTCTCTTGCCTCCTTTTATTTTCTCTCTGTGCCTTTAATGTTTTGTTTCTTTTGTCTCTGTGCATGCTCTTCAGTTTCCTTTAAGCGTTTATTTCTAGCTCAGTGATCTCTTAGCTCTTCATTGTTCTGTCTTTCATGAAGGCTGCTTCTTCCCAGCTTTTTCTAGTTCTGTGTCTCTTGTTCGTCTTTGTATGCCTTTGTGTCTGGAGTAGATTCATCCTAAAAGATGAGGTGGTTGGGGTTTTTAAGGTTACAGAGATTCTTCCCGTTTTGGGAGAGGACAGTAACTAACTAGTGCACCTCAAGGTGAAGCAGTGTTGAACAGTGTTATAGTAACTGAGACAAATGCACATGAAAGTAATATGGAGGTGGCTACCTCCTAAACTTTCAAACCTCTGAATACTGAGCTTTTCAGGACTAAAATTTGTTAAGAGAGAGATGGGGCCTGGAGACCTGCTCCTGCTTAGTTGAAAGTATATGAGAAGATGAATTAGATTTTCATGGAGTAGCATTTGTTTTTCTACGTTATTTTATCTTGCTATAGAGGAATCAAGGATATTGTAACTTGCAGAGTTACATTGATTCTTAGTGCATGACAGATTAACAGTGTTTTGTAATGACTAATCCTAAAAAAAAAAATCCTCCTTAAGGAATTATTTCCTTGTGTGAAAGCTTCGTACAGACTGTATCATTTTCTCAATGTAATTGCCTAGGTGAGGAATACACAACTTGAAGTTTAACATATGATACCACTGTATATTCCTTTGTATATCTAAAAAGCAAGGCATTGTCTGTTATTCTCTGATAAGTACCTGTCAGTCAATTTAAAAGATGACATATGATAATGAAATTTGGGTATTGGCTGTAATCTTAAGCTACTAACTTTTTTTTAAACTCCATGTGTTATTTTTGTTTATTATGTTTTTCCAGGCCTGGGGCAATCAAAATTCACTTGTTCAGCTTTTCAGCACCATTTAAGCTTCACATGATGCTAAATCCTAGATGATTTCAATGTTTTTTGGTGAAATTGTATCAGGTTTTTGTTTTGTAGTGTTTAATGATGCTATTTCAAGTAATGTCACAACATTTTTATGATCGCATGGCTTTAATAATATTTTAAAGTGATACTTAAGTTGAAAAGGGCAGAATTGGCAAATAAATAGAATTACACTGAAGTTAATGTTGGAGGATTCTAACTGAACTTGTTTTGCTTTCCTCCCCCCTCCCCCCCCACTTTCCTATATACAGAGACCTAAAGGACAGGGAAATAAAGGTAAGTTAATACCTTGTATTTCTGTATAGATCTGTAATATTGTTTTTATGAAGGATAATGTCTGACAGTCATGGGAAGAGGTTGTAGCTGTAGGATGTCTTTTATTTCAGAGCAGGATGACAGGAAATTGTGTGCCAGAATGTTACTTCCCAGCATTTTTACTGTGGCACAGCAGTACATCAGTTTACAATGTTTTATTTTGCAAAAGATTAGTCAGAAGTAAGACAGTTAAATAGTTATTTCTTTTTAGCTGCTTTTGTGATAAGCTTGTATAATCTCTTTTTAACAGTACACCTTGGGCCTTTCTGTGTAGTGGGTAGAATCATCAGGAAGAATCTTTTGAACAGCTTCCTTAGTTTGCTAGACAGCAACCATGTGACTAGTTACTCATATCTGTGAGCAGAAAACATTACCTTCCTTATTCTCAGAATTTTTGTGATCTTGCTTCATTTTAGTACCAGTATAGAATCTTCTGTCAGTGTTTGTAGGCCTTCTGCTTTTCTGCTTTTCTCATGTTTCTGTCAACATCTTAGTTTTTAAATACCTTACTTGGTGGGATTTCTTTCCCACAGAAACAAGGAACTACTGACTACTTAATATTCTTCTCTCTAAAATTCTTGGCAAGTCAGCTGTAAACAGTATTTCAGATTATATCTTGCAGTATTTTGTCTGGAATTTGTTTCCTTACTAATACTCTGTTTGGAATTTCTTTCCACCTAAACAGTACACATGTGCCCATTTAATTCTTAGCTGCTCAGCAAACTGAGCTATAGAATAGCATGCACACAGCTACCTCTGTGTGTTAATATGCTTATTATACTTAGGCAGATAAGAAATTTTTTTTTTTTGAGCTCAGGTACTCTTTGCCCCCTTCGTTCATTATCTGAACTAATCTAATTGTTCTCTGTGAGCTGTCATTTAATGTTATCCACAACATACTTATTCTATTATTCTGTCTGCGTGCAGATTATCTGCTTCTTGTTACGTATGTTGCTTGTGAAGTGGCACACGATTCCCAGATCTCTCTGAATTTGGCCTGTTCTTTTTAATTTCTCTGCATTCAGAGAAAAATGAGTGTATTTACCTCCTCAGACGTTCTTAGTTTGGTCATTCTTAAATACTTGTTTTCCCATATTCTAATACTTCTACTTTTTTCCCCCTAAAATGCACTTTTTACCTACTTCATGTTTTTGAAATAGTTTGTGGTTATAGCTTCCATGTTGCCCTTAAATGAGAGGGAAAGTCAAACTCATTGTAGCAAGTAGTTTGTGGCCTCACAGTCTTTGAACTATCATTTTTCAGTTTTAGTGAGGTTAATGAGATGAATCCGTTAGAGAATCACACAGGTAGTTGTTGAACTATATTCTATATATGTGAATCGGAGTGGAAGCATTAAGCATTTCTATTTGGGTGCTATGTTGCCGTGTGTGAAAATGCACTAGTCAGCTTTACTTTGGCTTATTTATGTTAGCATATTTTTGTGTTCTATAATTTGTCACTGCTGTGGAATGTTTGAATCAAAACACATCTCTCAGTTTGCTATGTAAGGAAGAGATTTTTGCATTTCTGAACTTGGATTTCTTTTATGGAGCGCATCCTTTTAAATAATGAATACTCACGATGTATTCTCTTGGTGAGACTATGACATAAATGAAAACTATAGCGTAACAGAACAATTAATCTCTGTTCTATTAAATTATTTGGTGTAATGTCTGTTTAGTGTAACTAAGTTATGATTTAGCATTAGATTCAAGGTCTAGGAGATTGAAAATGGTAGCACAAGTAGTTTGCGTTGGGTTAGAGACTTTGTCAAGAGGATGAATTAAATCAGTGTCAGCAGTCCTTACTGACCACATGTTAGCAGACAGTAATCTTTCAGTTGACATGATAGGTCTCAGCTTAGAGGAGCTTTGAGGGAAGATGTGATACTGAGTTAACAGACTAATCTGAAGTTGATTCTGTGCATAAGAGTAGTAATGTTAAAGAGGGTGGTAGAAGCTGTCCACATGTCTGGCAGAGCATATGAGAGAATGTAAGTGAGCAGTAAAAGGGGTGTATACATATTTCATACTGAAATGAAAAATACCTGCAAATTATATTGGTAGGTAGCTGGTTTTTATTGACTGGAAAAATGCCTTGGATGCTTTATTCTAATTGATTATAAATTGGTATACTGTAGTGTTTCCTTCAACCTCAATTTGTGGGACTGAAGTTTCAGTATGTAGAACAGTACTATATCTCTGTTGTGTCTGATATTCCTGTTGCTGTTTCAGAGACTTGAATGAGTAAATCATCCTGTCATGGAAGTTTTCTTATTCTAGGTGTCAACTACTGTACAGTTGACATAAAATATCAGAACTGACATCAATCAAATTATGTCTTATAGGGGCGTGGAGAAACAAGGCATTCCTGGAACTCTTTTTTTTTTTTTTTTCTTCCCCTCTCCCTTTTGTTTATTGTGCCAGTGAATCAAATCTGTCATAGGAAGGTGCTGACTTGTTACTCTTACGTGTGTATAATAATTTCTTTTTTTGTAGGAGGCTTAAGTGTAATTATTAGGTTTTAAATAAGAATGAAATGTTTCTTTTAGTGATTATTCCTCACATTAAAGTGTGATGACTTCTAACGAAAAAGTTAGTCTTGTGCCTTTGGCCATCATTTTTTGTGAGTGGTTCTTCCAGGGATAGTGGCAGTTAAAAGAATATTAGCTTTAAATTTCCCTATTTGGTGCATTGCTTCTTCCCTGTATCTAATTACATTGTATGTTTTCACAATGTTTGCAGAAACATACGGTACTTCTACCATTGTATTGATACAGATATTTTTAGTATCTGTAGATTAGTTTCAGTTAGTATTCTTCATCACTGCCCTATTCAGTTGGAACACTTAACATGAGATTTTGGGAATGAGGAATTCATTTGCTCTTTTTAAATGTCTGTGTGGGCTACATTCTTCACTATTAACACATTATGTAAAGTTAGAATGAAAAGCTAGAGAAACATGCTTCCAGTGATGCTGTTTCACTGAGAAATGTATATATTTCAGCAGGAAGAATGTCAGTTTAAAAATATTTTGTGTCACAGACTTTACGATCTCACACAATGAATAAGAAAGAAACTACATTTACAAGAATATTTTATGTTGTAATGTCAGACCAAAAAAAATTCTGTCTTCAGTGACCTTTAGATATCTGTGGAACAATAAACACAGCAGATGCATGTTTTATGAAGATAAGCTGTCAGTATGAGATCAGTTTTGTTGAGATACTAGTCTTGACATACAGCTGTTTATTCCTTTACTTGTGGTTGCATGCTTTTAAGAAACTTGTATGCTGCTGCCCATGTTTTCTGTTATAACAGAATTGTGTTTGAGAGTTCTGCTGTCTGTACTATTTGGTTATCTACACAGTGGATATGGCATAGACAAAATGTTTTGAGGCTCATGCTGTGTGTAAGTGGACCAAATATAAAGAGGAATATACCATTGCGTGTAAATTCAGCATGATTCATGACCTTGACTGAAACTTTATTTATGGGGGAAAAGAACTCCCAACACCTAATGTTTAATTTAAATATGCTGTTTAATTAGGAAAATTGTTCTATCCAGTTCTAAATTGCATTGTGATCAGCACTGCTGGTCGTATTTGACTGTAGCTAGTATAGAAATGCAGTGTGCCAGTTTGTAATAACTGAAGTGTCGGGTATTCTTTTAAAACTTCAAGAAGGTATTCAAAACAAAAGTTGCTTTCTTCCCAGATAATAGCTTTGAAAAAAACTTCTGTGTTAAATTTTGAATTTTTACCTCTTTTTACTGTTGTCTGAATTTAATAAAAATTTCCAGTATTTTGATTGTTCCTTGTGATTATATCTATTCCTTTGCCATATCTTTCAGCTAGTTTCATTCACTGAAGGCAGTTTTGTTTTAGGGATGTTTAAGTCAAATGTGAAAAAAAATTCAAGCACCACTTGGCTCACAATGTGAATTTTGAGTGGCAACCTCCCTACCCCCAATAAAGCCGAAAACCCCCCTGACTCTTAAACACTGACTTCAGCAAAGTTGAATATTTAGTTACATGGTTGTATATGCTTTTCAGAAACTTTTGTTAAAAGAGGGAAACCACAGAGTTTGTTCCTAACTCAGTTTGTTAAGTTTCAGAAAATTTGCTGTTGTGTTGTAGCTTCTGCAGTTATGTTTTTTCAGTGCAACTTACATCATCCTGAAGCTTTCTTTTTTCCCTCCACTGAACCTATTTGACAAATAACAAAAAAAACAACCCAAAAAAAAAAGAAAAATTGCATTTGGATGGCCGGTAATTTTATTTTTGAGAACAGACCTTCATCTTCATGTTGTGTAATGGCAAGCGCTAGTTTAAGTCCCTGTTCTGCTTTGCACCATGGGAAACAGTGGAGCTTAGCAGAAATTTGTGCAATGTGGCTGTGTTTGAATAGTAGCCTGGGAGATGGTAGAGAGACACTTCAAGTAGTTTGGGCAGCTGGAAAATTTCAGGTAGGTGAAATGCCTTAGATGAAATGAAAGGTAGTAGGAGACTAAGAAGAGCAGGTAGGAAGGGATTCCAGCGTATAGTGGCATATGTTTTGGGAAAGGCTTGTAATCACCCTTTGGGACTTAAGCTCTTATTTCTGTCTTGCATTGTCACCTCAGAGCTTCAGAGATGCCTGTAATGCAGTACAGTTAAGTAGGAAACGCAGGATTAAATAGCTGAATAGTGGTGCCCTTCATGGTTGTTTTGGTGGGTAACTGCCTTTTCTTCTGGCAGGAGAAAGCTGCATGTTGCAACTTTCCCTGAACCTATTGAATATGTCTATAGATCAGGTTGGTCTGCACGTTTGCACTTGGTCTGGTACTTCCGGAAATGCTGGATTTACTGCTTGTGCAAATAAGGTGTGCCTGTAGTTCTTCATCTGTCTGTGGATCTCAGGAAAGTAGACAGGAGTAGTCTGTTCTAGCTGCCATCTTTGCAGACCTCTCCTGAGATCTGATCCTCATGATCAGCAGAATGAGCTATTTTGCTTAAATTGGAGTGGTACTTAACAATAATATGTATTTCAACGTACAGGTGGTTAAGAAGTGTCCAGATTGAAAATGCAGCACAGATTTTCCAGAGAGCCTTCTAATACAGATTTATTTTTAGTTTCAGTACAAAACGGTTCAATTCATCAAAAGGATGCAGTAAATGATGATGATTTTGAGCCATATCTAAGTAGTCAGACAAATCAGGTAAGTGAACATTGTTTACTACCTTGAAGTTAACTTTGATGTTCAACTGACTTCCAGACTTATTTTTTTGATATTTCTTAGCATTACTGACTTGCCTGAATATACATTGAAATATAATTTTATATCACATTTTGTCATATCATATGATACCTTAAGCAGGTTGAGTATTCTTAAGAATTCTGGAAAAGCTTCAGTTAAAAAGCATGTTTTGTTGTCACTTGCTCTTGTGCTTGTGCTCTAGCTTCAGAAAGATGCAGTTACAAGAAACTTGAGCTAAAACACAAACCCCAAACTCTTACATTTACAACAAAATCATCATTTTGGATGCAGTCCAAAACAACAGTTTTATTTGCTCTGAGAATATATTAACTGCTTGGACATCATTTCCTTTAAAGGTTGTAGAAGTAGCTCACAGCTGATGCCATAATAGATGGAAGTTTAATATTACTACAGCTTGGTACATCTCTTCTGCCAAGAAGTTAATGACGTGACTTTCAGAGCTGTGAATTGCCTCTGTAGTTGAAAGTTAATGAGTTATGTTAAGCTTGTAAGTTGGAGTGGTCTTGAGAGAGAGAGTGCAAATTATTAAAAGTCTAAGAATTTTGCTTGCCTTCATTTTTTTTTTCCCCAATAATACAACATTAAGGAGGCATCAGCTAGAGAATGATAATGTGCAATTTCTTCTCTGAAACAACACCAGAAGTCATACGGGTGTAGTCCTTCAAATGTCTCAAGAAGTAAATTCTGTGATTTCCCAGGAGTCTACCTGGTGTAGTACTGATTTAATGCCCATTCTCAGTAGCATGGATATTTTACCTTTTTTTTTTGTTGTTGTTACTCCTGAAACAAACAGGCGTCCTTGCATCCATTTCACTGTAATATTTGGTTGGAGTCTCCAATTAGAAGTGAGAAATTTGACAAAAGCTAAGAATACCAGAACTTTAAATCACAGTTGCAGCTATTTTTCTTTAGTTATGAAGGTACAGTTATGACTTGTTTAGAGTAGCTTGTTACTTTCTTTTGACTGTTGGCATGGAGGCATTTTAAACCTGGCTTAGTAGCTAAAAATGAAGATAATGTTCCAAAAAAAAATGGAGCCTTTTAGTGCTTTGAGAAGTTCCCATGAAAAAATGGCCATATCTGACAGATATCTCACTCATCTTTTATGTTGTGAGGAATGCTGGAAGTTACAAATACATTCATATAACCCTTAAAGATGTTTTGGATTGAATTAGATTTTTTTTTTTGCCCTGAGCATCATTGTCAATATTGCTGATTTTCTAAATTGTATTTTCTTGCAGAGTAACAGCTATCCACCAATGTCAGACCCATATATGCCTAGCTATTACGCTCCATCCATTGGATTTCCATACTCTTTAGGTGAAGCAGCATGGTCAACTGCAGGTGACCCTCCAATGCCATATTTGACAACTTATGGACAGATGAGCAATGGTGAACACCATTACATACCCGATGGTGTATTTAGTCAGCCTGGGGCATTAGGAAATACCCCTCCATTTCTCGGGCAGCATGGATTTAATTTTTTTCCTGGGAATGCAGACTTCTCTACATGGGGGACAAGTGGATCTCAGGGACAATCAACGCAAAGCTCTGCTTACAGCAGCAGCTATGGCTATCCACCTAGTTCTCTTGGGAGAGCCATAGCAGATGGACAGGCTGGATTTGGCAGTGATACTCTGAGCAAGGTGCCTGGGATTAGCAGCATTGAGCAAGGCATGACTGGACTGAAAATTGGTGGAGATATGACGGCTGCTGTGACAAAAACTGTAGGTTCAGCTCTGAGCAGTACAGGTATGACAAGCATTGCAGCTAACAGCGTGCCCCCAGTTAGCAGTTCAGCACCTAAACCAACCTCATGGGCTGCAATTGCAAGGAAACCTGCTAAACCTCAGCCGAAACTCAAGCCTAAAGGTAATGTGGGCATAGGGGGCCCTGCTGTACCGCCACCACCTATAAAACACAACATGAATATTGGAACTTGGGATGACAAAGGGTCAGTGGTAAAAGCACCCCCAGCTCAACCAGTACTGCCTCCTCAGACTATAATCCAGCAGCCTCAGCCATTAATTCAACCACCGCCACTGGTGCAAAGCCAACTGCCTCAACAGCAGCCTCAGCCACAGCAACCACAACAGCAACAAGGACCTCAGCAGCAGGCCCAGCCTCACCAGTTGCAGCAGCAACAGCTGCAAAACCGCTGGGTAGCTCCTCGTAATAGGGGAGTGGGCTTCAGCCAGAACAATGGAGCTGGTAGTGAGAACTTTGGTTTAGGTGTTGTATCCGTCAGCTCCTCACCTTCTGGTGTGGAAGTGCACCCAGTGCTGGAGAAACTAAAGGCCATAAACAACTACAATCCCAAAGACTTCGATTGGAATCTGAAGAATGGACGTGTGTTTATAATCAAAAGTTATTCAGAGGACGATATTCATCGCTCCATTAAGTACTCTATCTGGTGTAGTACTGAGCATGGTAATAAGCGCTTGGATGCTGCTTACCGGTCTCTGAATGGAAAAGGCCCACTCTATTTACTCTTCAGTGTGAATGGCAGTGGACACTTTTGTGGAGTGGCTGAGATGAAGTCTGTTGTGGACTACAATGCATATGCTGGTGTCTGGTCTCAGGATAAGTGGAAGGGGAAGTTTGATGTCAAATGGATCTTTGTCAAAGACGTTCCCAATAACCAACTGCGACATATTCGCTTGGAAAACAATGACAACAAACCGGTTACCAATTCGAGGGACACTCAAGAGGTACCCCTAGAAAAAGCCAAGCAAGTGCTTAAAATAATTGCTACTTTCAAGCATACCACCTCAATCTTTGATGACTTTGCACATTATGAGAAGCGTCAAGAGGAGGAGGAAGCCATGCGTAGGGTAAGAAATCAGTGTCATTATAGTAGCTCTCTTTTTTTCGTTTTTTTCCTGTTTTTGAAAACCTTGTTTTTTATTCATCTGGAATTTCTATCTGCAAGTGTTGAATCAGAAAGTGGTACTTTTTACACAAAGTGTTTACTTGATATAACAGGCTCTTAATGAAAGAGTTTAAGTTCCTATAGCTTCTTTGTTAGTTCAGTCATGGTTTAATCCCAATACTAAGATAGGCCTTTATAAGCAGACATGTGACATGTTTTACTTTTTCAATGCAAATGAAAACTGAGTTGAGTGTATTGTCCATAACTGAAGTCTTCTTGCTTAGATTTTTTTTACAGTTTTTGGATGTCACAAAAAGGACCAGAAATTAGAGAAGCCACATACTTTAACGTATCATTTCAATTCAAATTCTGCTTTAATGAAATGTTAACAGCATGAATTCTGTGAAAAGCAGGTTTTCTCCTTGATGCAATTTACCTTCTGTACAATTGTGAAACACAGAAGTGATACAGTGATGACTTGTATAGTGTCAAAATAATTTTTTGGACCTTTCTGATATGCATTTCCTAAAAAAAGTAATGCGCAGTTCACTTATGCAAAGAAGAGCAAATGTGATAAATCTGTGGAGAAACTTTTAGTTTTGGAGGCATTTCAGGAAACCAGACAAGGGAAAAGCATTTTATTCAAGCTGTTTTCTAGTACTTGTCTACTTTGTCCTGTGTACTCTCCCTAGTCATAACACTTGTGTTCATCATTGGCCACAATATTTACTTTTCCTATATTTACTTTCTTTCCAGACTTGCCAGTAGCTGTAAATATATGATTTGTCTCATTGTTAGAGACATTTCAGGAGCTATTTTTACCAGTTAGATGATATGCAAATATTCAAAAATAGGTGTTTCCATCAGCGCGGTTTTGCGCTAATTATCTCTATTCATCATGTCACACCACTCACTGAATAAAAACCCCCAAAAGTCTAGGGTTTATGCTAACTAGGGGCTTTGAGACATACAAAGGTGAGAATTTGTTCACTTGAAGCCAACACATAGAGAGGCTGTGACATAGGTGAAATGCTTACTTCACTCAGTTTTCTAGTACTTAGTTTCACCCCTCTTGTATTTCATCATTCTTCAACACATTACATCTCCTGTAGAACGGTGTTGGGCATACCCAAAATCAATTTTGTAGTTCTATTGCATGACTCTGCAATAAATTGTCATATTGAAAGTTTTCTGTTGTTGAGAGGCTAGATGAATATCCCAGCTGGGTGTGTAATGCTTTTGGATTTTTTTTTTTTTCTAAAAAGAAAATGGATTATGCGCTAAATTAATATTGTTAGTTCCATGGTATCTTGATGATGGGATGATGGACTGCTTTCTTAACTAATATTCAATGTAAGGGGCAAACTTTTCAGGCTTTGGTACAACTTCATCAAGTACAGCATCACCAGCCAGTCAAGGGGGGAGATTGTCCCGCTCTGCTCTACACTGGGGCGGCCCCACCTCGAGTGCTGGGGGGGTTTTCAGTGCCACAATATAAGAAAGAAATAAAGCTATTATAGAGCGTCCAGAAGGGCCACAAAGATGATGAATGGTCTGGAGGGGAAGCTATGTGAGGAGAAGCTGTGGACACTTGGTTTGTTCATCCTAGAGGAGACCGAGGGGAGACCTCATTGTGGTCTTAAGCACCCTCATGAGGGGAAGTGGAGGGGCAGGCACTGATTTCTTCACTCTTGTGACCAGTGACAGGTTTAGAGGGAATGGTCTGAAGCTATGCTGGGGAAGATGTAGATCAGATAAAAGAGGATGGGCACTGGAACAGGATCCCCAGGGAAGTAGTCCCAGTGCCAAGTCTGGTAGAGTTCAAGAAGTGTTTGGTCAATACTCTCAGGCACATGGTGCAACTATTGGGCTGTCCTGCACAGAACCAGGTGTTGGACTCTGATCCTCATGGGTCCTTCCCAACTCCAGATATTCTGATTCTGTGATTCATTGTGATTTTTGTCATGCTTCAGGAGAACTAAGATTATAATGTATCTGTAGCCTTCAAGCTTCGGTATTTTCTAAATTTTTAAAGTTTCAAGATATTCCACAAATAATTGGTTTACTTCAAAAGCAGCTCCTTTTTTTGAAAAAACTTCACAAAGAAGTCATAATTCAGACATGCCCTAGCAACTCAGGAAGATTGTTTTATTTGTGGTTTTGTTCCCTCAGTAGTAGGTGAAGCTACAAAATGTAATGAAGAGGAAGAATGTAGATTATTGGAAATGTTTCTAGGTATGCTAAACTTAAAATTTGAAGTACTAAATTCAACATTTAGTAGGTGTGAACTAGATAACTGTGATTATGGGCATTTGAGTAATAAAATAACATTGCTATTTGATTAATATCTTCAGAGAAACATACGGTATCTGTATGATTCAAGTACTGAACTCTGTATTTCTCTGTAAATTTTTTTCACCCAATAGTGTTGGGAAAGGTAACTTACTTGTCAAGATACTTGCATAGTGGCCATTGGCTCTTTTACAGCATTGTACAAATTGGTTTTATGATCAATTATGAAAAATTGCTTTAGAGCTGTGTAGGTTAGTTGTCAGGTTTTCTCTTTGTAGATGGATTTGAGGCATGCCTTAAGCAAATTAATATGGACTTGAAATATAGGAAGTCCAGATTAAACTAATGACATCTAGTGAGAGTTTATCTTTAGCATTCTCTTATGATTGAATGTTGCTTTTAAATCTTTGGGTTTTTTCTTTTATCACACAGTGTACAAACAGCCTGTCTTTAAATTGTAAACATACAGTTGTTAACTCTTTTGTGGTTCAAGTTTGTAAACGCACCAATTAGTATTGTAAGCTCTGGTTTATGGTTAATTGAGTAATTCTTTATTACCTGGTGCCAGCTAGGCTTTCATGGAGCTGTATTTAAGTAAGTGCACTTTCTACTGCCAGTAGAACTGTGTAAATTAAGTTTGTGCTCATTTTCTTTGGCAGCTGTGGCAAGCACTTTGTTTCCAGTGTTTTGGTCATGAAAAATATGCTTATTACTGTTAATAAAATATTAAATGCATCAGGCAGCAGTAGTCACTTCCATGTTCCTCGAAATTCAGTTAATGTTTTGTTGTTGCATAGGTGGTTACAAACTTTCATACACACAGCGATCTAAATATCGTAAGCAGCAAATGATTTAGGGATTTAATTTACTTTATAACTGTTCATCATTACAGCTAACTTATCTTAAAATAATTGGTTGTAAAAGTTTAATCTTAACAACTCAGAGGGATCAATAATTCATTTCCAATATGGCCTAGCAGTATGTTTTATTAAAATATGGCAGTATACTTCTAAAAGTGCAAGGAATAGTCTCTGATTAGCATGAAACTTCAGTAACTTCACCATTTTATAAAGGTTACTTAAAAATGACAATGGATAGTCTCTTTAAGCATAAATATTAGAATTCTAGTGTCTTCCACTGTTTGATGTGACCCTAGTGTGGGCAAGGTATCTACAGCTGGGGTTGTGCAGTAATCATTCCCGTTCTCTTACAGCTCAGGTTCCAGTGTCCTATTTTAGACTTACAAGTGCTGTGATCTTATACCAAAGGATCAAAGAAATGTGTGATGCTTTTCATGAGTTCTGTCAGACATATATTGAAATAATCTGGAATTCCATTTGTCCTTAACTGCTGTTTTGTGGTATAAATATGCCTATTTGTATGCATATTATTTAAAAAGATATTTTACTGTCTTTTGATGAAGTTGTAGCTGTAAATTCTAAATGAATGAAACAGAAGTCTTAAAATATGCCTTTTAAGATGGCATAATTACATTTTAGAAAATAAAAGATATTGAAAATAAAGAAAAACCTTTGTAGTAGTAGCTTTGCACCTGATCTTCAGTAAGTATATGGATGAAAATAAAATGTGGCTCTGATTAAAAATACAGTTGTTGGCAGATTACAACTTCCTTGTTCTCAGATGGTGACTTATTAACCTGCAATTACGTGTTGTCCTAGGACTCTTTTTGGTCCTTTTTGGTGGAGAACTCTACTTTTGTAGCATACAGTGGGGAAAAAAGGTCATGGTTTCATGTAATTGTAGAGTGCTTTAGATGGTTTTCCTAGTGTGAGAGTCCAGAAAAGTAATTGATTTTTATTCATGAGGTAAGACAGAAGAATATAGTATATATTTGTGTTTATCTAATTTGCATTTGGAATTTTTTTACTTTTCAGGAGGCCTTTAAATGGCAGATAAATAAGCATTCAAAATTTTAAATTTCTCCTGTTGTATTACATATGTTGTAGTAGGAATGCTGGCATAGCTAGAACTTTTTTACTCTGAAAAGGAGTAATTTTTTCCCCCCCTTTATTCTGATACCAATGTAACTTTTGTTTCTCTGATAATTGGGTCATAATCAGGCTGCAGTATTAAGCAGTGTAACTCCTTTCCTTTCTAGGACATTGCTGACATGTGCTTGATTTGGTACTTAAAAATATCTTGATGGGAGAAAACATCCATTAGGAGTGGACTGTAGCTGCTTCTTCCTCCTCTTAACCCCCAACCATCAATTACTATGTTATAATGTCAAACTCAGGTATAACTTTTAAAAGTTTGTGTGTTTACATCTAAAAGAAGTTCATGTAATAAACATGAAACTATCTAAAAGAGGGTTATGTAATTAATATCTTCTGAGAAACATGTTAATTTCCTGTATGCTTTTGATGGAGTTTCAAGGGATATTATTTTGCAATTTCCTTGAACTTCATGTTTATCAACAGTGTAGTCTTCATAATTGAAATGGAGAAAGTAGAAACAGGAGACACTTTTTTGCCCATCCCTTGATAGTCATGAGATGAATATGTACCCCTGGTCATGGGAGAAGATGATTATTTGAAGCTAGAATAACTTTGGACAGACTGATCCAGAAATTCCTTTCCATGATGGTGTGCTTATTTACCATGTCTTCATTTGCTTGTGCATCTTTAGTCTTTTGGAAACACTTAAAAGTGACCTTCAAGTTCTTGTGTTACAGACACAGGGATTTCAGATGTGCCTGTTTTCTGTGCATTTGGTAGAGTCAATTGTTTCTGTTCCAAGGTAGGGTTTGATTAGAGGGGGGATGATAGACGTTATAATGTGGTCTTTTATAGAGTGACCATGTAAGAGTCTGAGCAGTGGTATTGCCTTCTTTTCTCTAGTGATGATGCAAGAGGGAAAATGCAGTATTGGACTGTTGAATAAAAGAGGTGGAAGGTAATTAATTAATTTCACAGGCAGTCTTCGTTCATAGCAACACTTGTATGGGCCTTGCAGTGTTTTTTGGTTTGGGTTTGTTTTTTTTTTTGTTTGGTTGTTTTTTTTGTTGGGGTTTTTTTTGGTTTTTTTGTTTGTTTGTTTTAAATCTGTACCTGAAAATCAAGTCTACAAAGTACTTTCTACAGAGTGGATTCAACTTCTCTTACTCTGGGAATCAAAAGACCAATTTCTCCTGTAAAATAGGGACCCCTATTGGAAAAGCTAGGAATATCAACCCAATGGTTTACTTAAATGCTTAAGAGACCAGTCAGTTTTGGAATCTAATACTTTAATGTTCTTAAATATCAAGGTAACTACCTAAGACAAGACTTCAAACTTGAATTGAACTGGATCTGTGACAGCTGTACCTTTTCTAAATGCTGTATATTTTAAGTTGTGGTTTTTTTTTTTTTTAAGCAAAGGAGTAATTCTAAATCCCTTGTTCCCAGAGCAAAAGTAGAATCTTGAGTATACACAAATAGCTGAAAAAATTCATAAGGCAGCTTTCTGCTTCCTGCTACATCTCCACAAGAGTTCAGTGCTCTATTAAGAACAAATTGTCTAGAACAGTGGTGCTTTTCCTGCAGTTTGCAGGGAAGAAATATGCCTGCATATTGCAAGGAAGTCCCAGCCTATGTGACTCTTCACAGCCTTGCTTCATTGATTCGTACTGCAGATGGGCTAGCTAGCAAAAACTCAGTGATGATTTCTGGAAGTGATTTCCTGGAAAAAGTGGCACTTTGAAACATGCAGATCTTGCATGTCTGTTAAAGCTGTTCCTGTAGATGCAGTTGAACTAGGATTGTTTCATATCAAAACTGATTTGCTTAAACTTTCATATTAACCTAGCTGAAATGAAACAATACAAAACTTACCAGATGATAATTTTTTTTTGAGCCCAGTTCTTTGTGAGTTTTTCAGAGGTTTGGTAGTGTAATTAATATTGATGAGTAATTATTGTTTTGCATTTTTATCCTGCGGATTATAGTCAGTTATAAAAAGTAAATGTAAACTTCTATGTTCACTGTATTTTCGTATAAATAGGAAATCACAATAAAGTAAGTTCATTTTTCCTCATAGTAGGTTGGAATTTGAGTTACACCTATTCAAAGTGTATGAGTGGTGAGGCTTAAAGGAAGACTGTCTGAGAAATTCTTCCTCAGTGTGTTTTGTAAGCCCTGCAGTGAATGTTATTTCCCTTCCAAGGCTACTATAAATTCCTTAATAGAGCAGTTAAATGTGTTCTTGTTTCCCATGGGCATCTGAGGAAAACTAACCCAGGTGCCAGAATCATCTTTCTGCTTCTTTTGTTGGGACAGAGATCATCACTAAACGCAATTTCTATAGATTTAGTAAGAAGCTGTCTTGTCAGTCTTCAAAAGCCAATGTTGTACTCTGAGCATTGTTAACAAACAATAATGAGGATCTGGAGGCATTTTTTTTTTTCTTTTTAATGAACTTGCTGAAATGGCTGTCTTATAGATAATTAAAGTCTGATATTTCAGTGTATAATGATGTACAGCACTGAAGCAGAGCACTTGCTACTTGCAGTTAGAATTGGCTGATCCATCACTGAAAGTATCCACCTGGGAAAACAAGACTGGAAGGGCTTTTCTGGCTCATGGAGTTCAAGCTTGGTTTCTGCAGAGCTTTTCTTTGTTCTGTGTTATCATATGGTGTCTGTAAGGTAGTTGAGTTACTTTCTCCACATCTGCCTTCTGAATGGTTGTGCCCTGTGGAATTTCAGACGTGGATCAAGTTCTTACTGCCGTTGTCATTACCATAATAAAACAGTATGGTCTGTCCATGTTCTACAAGCAGTGGAAGTGTTTGCTCAAATTTAAATTTGTTCACCTTTTTACTGCAAATTGTTTACATTTTTTCCTATAATATAGAGATATAAGTACGTTTTAGTGACTGAAATAAGTAAAATGACATCAAAACTAGTAGGAAAAATAAATAAATTAGACATCTAGGTCTTCTGCCTTTTGCAGAGTTTCTTAATATTTAGGTACTTGAGAACCTTATATACTGTCTGTAGCTCAACTGATCTGCAGCAGCAAGATCTCAGATGAATATTAATTCATAAAGCTTACTGGAAGAAGGAACTACTATGAAGTTGTAAAACCTTATTTATTTGACTTTGTATGTTAACTTTTGTTTTTAATTTGTGCCTTGTGGTTTTCACGTTGGGTTAAGGAATAGAAGAAAATTAGTGTTTAGGGAGGGGATGGCATCTGCACAGGAAACATTTCTGGGTTCATGTAAGACTTCTAGGTTCATGTAGGACTTCTAGAGACCCTTCTCATCTGATCCTTCCTTTCCAGAATTCCCAGAAGTGCTTCTTAGAGAAATGTTTTTAAACATATTTATCTTTTTCTTAGGTAATTTCTGTGTTGAGGATATGTGCCCTCTTTAGTTGGGAATTTAATAGTGAGAAGTTACAAAGGACCAATGTTTTTCTTAACTTTAAAGATTCAGTAATCCAGTTTACATTAAGACCTAGTGATAGCAGTGGAGTAAACAATTTCTGGCATTTTTTTAGTTTTTTAGTAATCTGTTTTTCATTGTGGTTTTCAAGCACTAAGGTCAATGTTTATGCTGTAATGGTACACTGGGGCGAAATAAATTGTAGATTATAGCTGCTGCCATTAGTAAATGAGATTTCATGAACTTTGCAGTGGCTTCTTTTCACCACCTCTACAGCTGCCTGCTCTGCCTCTGCCAGGTGTTTCTGCCCACGCAGCACAGTTGGCAGAGCAGATGAGTGCCCGCGCCTCACTTCACAGAATGCAGTCTGACATGTTAGCTTACATTGCAGATGAGCAGGGCTTTTAAGTTGAAGATTAAATCACAGATTGCAGTAAAGCAACTTCGGAAGCTGTTGTGAGAATGCTGCCTCTTGGGAGAGGGGCAGAGCAGACAGCTCCAGGCATGAATGCTTTGAACATCGCAGTAAGAGGCAAAGGTTTGGCAAAATTCTAGGGTTTGTTGTTTGTTTTTTTGTTTTGTTTTTTTTTGTTTGTTTTTTTCTTTGCAAGTATCGCTGATAGTGCTGGAGGTGAGTGTGTGTGGGAACTCTGCAATTGGCCTGCGTAAGTTTGCAACATTGGATAGTTTTCAAAATGGACACCTTGAAATGCTTGCACTTGAAATTACTGTAAAAATCAGCCAAAGTCATTCTTTCAGATATGCCTTCCCTGACCTTGAGCTTCAGTTTGTGGGACCTTGGAAAAAAAATACAGCCAAGGACTGTAGTAGCTTCTTGTTCTTGTTAGGCTACATTTGCATCTAGACTACTTAAATTGGGGCTTTTTCATTTGTCTTCTTTGTGGCAAAGAAATCCCCAAGTCAGTGTTGTGTGCATCTCAGTGGTTCCTTTCAAATCAGATCAAGAAATGTTTTTGTTGCTTTGATTTTTGAAATTTTGTCAGCACAGAGATTTCATTATATCTGGGGATAAGTTACATTGCAGCTAATTCTCAGCATGGGATCATTCAGTTAGTGCTCTGAATTTAGACAACTAAAATTTGGAAGTAAATCAGCCTCACTGTTCAGACCAAGTTAATTTCATAGTTTTGTTTGCGCTAGATTGATGCACATTTCTAAGGCCTAAGCAGTTTTTAGATTCAGCTTTACTTGATTTGTGCAGAAAGTTACTTGCATGTGTGAAATCTGCTCAGCATATGGTCTGCAGCTGACAGATACCTTTAACCAACCAGTGTGTTCGCACATTGTCCTAATTTGAATGGTACTTAATTTCCATGTCCTGTCCATAAGCTCTCCCTAAAGCTGAGTAACCTGACCATGGTGAGTTCTGCAGTGAAGTTGGCTTCTGGCAGGGAACTTAAATATACAGGAGGTGGTTTTCATCTGAGAGCATTGCAAGAGATGTGACGAAATAAGAAATGAAATTACCTGGGTAAAAGACAAATGCAGTGGAATCCAGTTGGTTATGCTGAAACCTTGTGCTGTGGTGGTGGAAACCTTCTGGAGGTAAAGTCTTCTGTTAGTTTGTCTATAACCACAAAAGACCCCCACCCTAAAACATAAAAAAAAGAAACAAAAGCAAAACACGAAAAAAAAAACCTGAAGAGTTGAGGACTTCACAAAGCATAATGTCACTCATTTTACAGTACAGCAATTTGAAATGCGGAGTCTTTCTAGACAGCCAGAGTCAGCGGTGACATATGTAATACTTGCAGATGAACAGGAACTGATGATTTTAATTGTATACAGGTTGTATTTAAAATTGTTAAATATAAAATATCAATATTTTAACATTGCTGTCTCATAGGCTCCTACTTACTACCATGGGAGTGTTTTTGAATACTTTGTGTAGTTCTTGCAGTTGAAGTCTGCTAATATTAGAGGAATAATCTGAGATGTGTCTGAGCAGGCTATTTTTGCATGCCTTACATGCACAGTGAGGCATGAGGCCAGTCATCATCTGTTTTCAGCCAAGAGTGCATTGTTAAGATATCAGCTTGCATTAATGACTGATACTATCAATCTTACATTTTAAAAACAGTATCTTGCTGTGAAAATATGAATCATATATTTTTGAGAATTTTTTTTTTTTCTGGCAGAATAGTGCAAATATCACTCTTGCTTAAGTTCTGCTCTAGCAAATGTCCAATCTTAGATACACAGCTGCTGGGACCATGAGCTAGCTGCTTATTGTGACCAAGACTAAGCTTTACTTTTTTGTGTGTTTGTCTTGAAGCAACTTGGAGATCTGTCTTGGAGAGGACTAGATCACCACTAATAGCCAGTATATAAACTTTATATACCTTATTCTTTCAATAGACTGTCTCTTTGTGAGAATATTTGTGGGTTCATATACTAATTTGCAATTTTCTTAAATAGTTTCTAGCATGTTTCTAGCATAATAAAATTTCAATGTGGTATCGGAGAGAGTGGTTTTGAAATCATTGTTCAAATGCCTCCTGGGTTATGTTGTTTTCCCTGTTCCATTTATAATATACTATATGATGCAGTGATAATAAAAATATGGAGAAGTACTTTTCTAGTTTTTCATTCTCTTTTAATGGGGATGGGAACCTACCTCTCTTCCGTGCAGGTATTTGTACATTTCTATAATGTGCTCAGTTGTACCTATAAAGAAAGGTGTCATGGAAAATGCTATCGAAAGATAAGGTCTTAGTTTTCTATACTCAGACCACAGTGGTTTTTTACAGGCTAGAAGATGTATTATGAAGGCAACAAGACATAGTTTGTTGGTCAGTTTTTATTTTTTTCCTAGAGGTAGTTATAATGCCTAAGTGTATGCTTATCTTGAACAAAGGAGAGGAAATGAAGGATGATGATAAAAGCACTGAAAATGTCACTTATTCTGTTAGACATGTACTACAGAGTATGAATTTGTTAGTCCCTACTAGAGTTACAGTGATAGTGTTTTAGCCCTAAATGCCAAATGTGGCATCTCACTGTGCTGTAAGGGCTGTGTAGTTAATATGGTGTTCACTGCAACTCAGCTCACACTGAAGTGAGGTTTCTTTGTAGGCATTCCTATTTCACTGATTTTTCATTTTGTTGTTCTAAAAAAGGAATGGATGGCCTTCTTAAAAGACTTTTTTTTTTTTTTGCCATTTGAGCATTTGTATGGAGGATGGTATTGGGCCAACTAGTTTCTTTACCTTTTGATCTTAAGCACTTTGTAACATTTTATTATATGGGGTTTCGAAGGAGATACCTGCGAATACCATATTTTTTCAGGGATATAATGGATGGAGAGTAGAGCATTTTTGGACAAGCAGAAGATTTAGGGTACATCTTGCCTTGTTTGTAGGTCCCTTGGTCTCCTTGCTCAATTTCACTTTATGCAATATATTTTACTGTAAGTGAATTAAAAGTGACTTTTTAAACCCTTTTCTTTGATAGCAGTTTTTTGGAAGATGTTTGCCTTTTAGTTTGACATATACTTCTGTGTTTCTCTTTAAGGGGTTGTCTTAAATTAGATAATTTTTTATTCCTGAAAATAATTGAAGCTTTTTCCTTGAAAGTATGTTGCCTGATTTAGCTAAATTGCAAGCAATGAAAATCTTGTAATAAAAGGAAAGCAGATAATGTGGATCTGTGTGTATTAACATGATTGTCCTTTTTTGTTTTTGTTTTTTTTCAGGAGAGAAATAGAAACAAACAATAACTATATGGAGATGTCCTGCTAGAATACAACACTAATGATGTAGACTCTGGAAATGCCTAATATGTCTAAGAAGACGTTATTAAAGCTTTTTTCTGCTTAAGGTGACATCTTTGAACACTTTAACACGAAATTGACTCTTCTTGTAATGGTTCTCATCAGTGCATCTGCCCTTATACTCTCTCACCAAACACACTTGAGAACTGTACCTTCGTCAAGCACTTTCTGTCCTGAAGCTTTTACCAGTATCTGCTGTCTTTTGTATTTATGCATCCTAGCTAAGGCACAGGAGACCGAACGAATGCAAGGATTCATTAACTCTTTGAATTTGTTAAATACTAACATTTAACCATTAGAAGTGGTTCAATGATGTGAGATTCACATTGCTTCAACTTAATTTTTTCTTTGTTGTAGTTTTTTTAATTGTCAGTTTTTAGCTATTCAACAGATTAAAAGCAAATCATGCCATATTTAGTCCTGGAGTAAAACTCAAGTCTAAATGTTCATGTGAAAACTATTGTAGTAATCTTTTAATATGGCAAAGCAACTTTAAGCTGCAGTTTAGCCAAATGAATCGTAACATGAAATTATAATAGAATGACATTTCCCTTGTTTCAAACTGTTTGGTGTAAGAGAATATTAATATGCAGCTTGGTGGACACCACCAGTTAATGCACATTTCTTTATTTTTTTTCTGTAACATGTATACTGAAAAAAAGTGCATTTGTCTGAGGAACTGTTTGTTTGCTACCACTCAATGAATCTCAGTTTTGAGTAAATGTACCTCAGTCTAAATCAGACTTTTTATGACCTTTATAACTACATTTAAAATAATCTTTAATTCCTATTTCTGGGTGTTTGCAAGCCTGACAGATTGCTATCATGAAAGTGAAAATTTACTCCTCTAGGTGATTCACTAGCTAAATAAACATAATTCTTGTTTAGCAAGCATATACTCTGTTTCTCAAATTTTTTTTGTTCCATTGTGCCAACATTGAACTGTTTTTACCCCTATTTGAAAATATTTTGAGAAAAATACTTTGGTCCATGGAGTTGACATATTCGTAACCATGCAAAGATGATTTTTGTTAGAACCATGCAACAAGAATTTTAGAAAACATATTAAACTGGCTAGTTCTATAGTAGTTTTTAATCTCTAACGGGTATGTCTTCTGTTTCAGTTCATATAGCAACACATTCTGTCTGCTGGAAGAGAATACTGAAAAACTGTTAAGCGGGTGTATTGACTGTACAAATTACTGAACAACCTGTACCAAACTCCAGGGATAGCTTTCTCTTTTTAGAACAGCAATGTAGAAGTCAGATATCTTATAGCTTAAAATAGCAGTAGCATATATTATTTGAACATGTTTCATGTCTTACTGTCCAACACAGATGTTTATATTGTTTCAAGTCCTTCATTTACAGATTTTGGCAAAGTTCTGGAACTTAAATAGCAAAGGTTTGTTTTGAATACAGACTGTTTTGCTGACTTTTGCTTTCTCTCTTCTTAAGCCCTTTGCACTCTTACAGCCATGCAAATACAAGAAGTTCAGTGCACACTTCTTGCTCAGTATTTGAAATACTATTTGAGACTGCAGAGTAGCAGATATGAATCTTAATTTTTACTGGTAATTTTCTGGAAATTCAAAAGGGAAGCTACTCCTCAAAAGGGAAGCTACTCCTGTATTTTGGAGTAAAGAAGCAATGCCACTTAAATATAGATGTGTAACAAATAGCAGGTGGGATAAAGTAGGGATAAGCAAAGTGCATGTTTAAGAGGAGATTAGGAGACAAGGGTTTCAAGCCCAATCCCTATGAAATTTGGCTTCGACCCAAAAGTTACGACTACCATGCATATCTGTTTCTTGCTAACAGGTTTTATAGCTATTTGTTTCCCTCTGTGGGCTGATTTATTCCAAATGTCACTGATCAGCTGAAGTGGCAAAGTCCGTGTTGTGAGTCCAGAGAATGTAGTTCTTCTGTGATCCGTCAGGGTGTATCAGCATGTATCTGCTTCTTCATTACAAAAATATCTTATGAAAATGCCCAGAAGTTTGCAGTTACCAGAAAGCTTATGTTGGAGTCAAGCATTCAGGAATTGATTGCATGTGAAACCCTAGTTTGCTTTCACTGCAGTATTCATATTTTTGCGGGCTTTGTATTTCCTGCCTTACCCCATGCCTCTTTAATAGCATGAGCATTGCTCTTATATTGAATCAGGTTTAGTATTGAGTGGGTTCATCACTTTGTTGCAGGCTTTGGAAACTGGGAAGATGAGATAGGATTGTGAGAGAAGGAGGTGATCACATTTAGAGAGCCTGTGACAGTTCTTATACTGTTCCATGATTGTTAGCAAATCTACAAATAGAAGAGTTGGATTGTTGATGGTGTTAGTCATGTTGCGACCGATTTGCTGACTGCTGAGAGTTTAGTATGTGCAGCTGAAATGAAAGGAATTTTATGTGCATATAAAGTACTGTAAAAGTAGTATATAACATTGTAAAATCAGCTGTGGAGTGCTGTATTAGTTAATGGACATGTGAAGCTTCTAGCCTTCAGCTTCCTTATGCACAAGTTCTTTTCCTCCAGAAAGAAAAGGAATGGTGCTTAATATCTCAAATAAATGTAGAAATGCCTTTTTTTGGTCTGATTTTTCAATATGGTGAAGGTGTTATAATGGTTGCTTTCTACCTTGATAATGGAGGAATCAGTGGAACTCCTTTTCTGTTCCTGATGCCTCCTCCTTTGTGCCAGCCTTTGTTTTCCTGTGGTCCAAACCGAGCCAATTCAAGCCATTTTCTGCCGCTTTAACAGTTGGCCAGTTCTCTGTGATGTTAGATGTTTAGAAGGGACATGGTGGGAGGGTAAGGAAAGGTTTGTTCTTTCAGAAGCAGCTAGCCACTGTTGCATAGACTTAGCTGCACTATAACTACATACCTGGGGTTGGTGAGCAAGAGATGCAGTAGAATATTTAAAAGTGGGAAAGGGTCCCCAGGAGAAAAAAAACCAAACCAAGTCTGGTTTTGGTGTAAGATTTTGGTAGTGTACAACTGAGATACAATGTTATCACATATTTAGTGGTAGGAGGAGGACAGAGGAAATGCTGAGTATTCTCTGTTTTGATTACTTCTTCCAGTCTGAGAAGGTCTGAGAATTCTCATAGAATAGTATTGCAGAAAGGCTCCCCCACCCAAGTGGAACAAACTGAAATTGTAAGAGTTTTGCTCACCTTTGAGCATCTTTGACTTCGTAACATCAGCATCTTTTGTCTAGCCTTTTTGATATTTGACAGAAATAATTTCTGTCGGTTGAACACACACATTGCTGGCTTAAGGAAAACATGGGCACCCCTTTATTTTAAGGGACTTGGACTGGAAAAAAGTCTATATTCACAATTAGACAAATTTTACTTCGTGTATTTTGTTACTCTGTGCTTAATTTATAAAGTGCTTACTGCTCCACATTCTCTTTCTCTGTTTTCTTCTTTTTGGATACTCTGGCATTTTCAATATTCACTGTCTGCAAAATTTAGATGCAAAAGGCCTTGTGAAAATCATTCTTGCTTCAAACAAATATATGGCACCAAACAAAAGTTAATTTTGAGGAAGCATCTTAAATATTTTTCAGTGTTTAGTCCGAGTTCTATTCAAGTTACTTTCATAGGAGAATTTGTACACTTGAAATATATTCACAGAATCACAGAATGGGTCTGGTTGGAAGGTACCACAGTGGGATCATCTGATCCAGCCTTCCTGCTCAAGGAGGGTCATTCTAGAAAATTCCTAAAATAATCAGTGCATTTTTCCTTGCTGAAACTGAGTTGAAGCAACAGTGTTTTGAATTCTGTAAGTAGCAGTTACCAGCAATTTTGAAAAATTAAGGTGACTCTTTCACCAGAAAGATGTTTACGTACTACATCTGATTCTAGTGCAGTGAAAATCCAGTGGATACAGTCTTCGAATTTTCTCCAGCACTGTTTTATAACTGAATAATTCTAGACATTCAAATGCAAATCACCCTTTAGGAATGGATTTCCAAAGCCATTTGTACTAATTTTTCCTACCATTTAGTTAAGGAAATACACAAAGATTTTCAGTGTCTTGTTTATCCTTTTGTTAGCTGGAGACCCATATAATTCACTGGTAAGAGAGAGTGAGAGAGCAGTTCTCTTCCATTTAGGTATAGCAAAACCTTGATTTCGATTTTGTGGGGTTGTTTTGTTTTGTTTGTATCATTACAATATGGTAACTTAGATGAGAATTCTTTGATAAGACAGTTGACCATTGGATCCTATTAAATATGTTTGAAAGTTTCCACAGAAGCAACCTGCTCACATCCTTATTTGATCTGTTTTCCAGCTGACACATTCACCGTAGTTCAGCATGGGAAAGAATTTCCCTGTGGGTCATAGGAATTCTAAGGAAATTAGTTTGGCCTCATATACAAATACTAGTGTACAGCTGGCAGGCTTTCCTCAAAGCATCTGTTCTATACTGTCTGTTCTACTTTTACATATTTTATTAAAGTGTATTTTAATATGATGAATATGAACCTTTCAGTTCACAAATTTAAATTTGTGTCCAGTCCAGGCTTTCAACAGTATTTCTCTTCTCATAATAACTGTGAAGCACTCTTATTAATGATACTGTCAGTGCCCAGGGTTCTCTAAGCAAGATATTAATAATAAAATTTGCTGTTTATTAATATTAGGAGATGCATAATGTTTGTGTTATCTGTTCTTTTCTGGCCTTGTCCTTCCTGCAAGTGAAAATGCAACAAACAGGAATCAACGACCAGTTGGATGTCTTTTCCAATCAATTTACTTATGTATTTCACAACAAACTTGTTCTGCCACACTGCAAGCAGAGTGCAGATGGATGGGTCTTCAAATATCTTTCTCCAGAAATTTGTTCTCAGTTAAACACTCAAGAGACAGTGAATTTCTTACTGCCTTCTAAGTAAGCATTCCTTTCCACTTTCCTACCCTTCCTGTGAAACCTCCATTGTATAGGTCTGTCAGCTGTTTCCTTTGGATGCCCATAAGGGAAGCCTGGAATTGGATGCTGTTTTCACAATCTGCAAAAAAGTTCCTGACTTCACTTATTTCCATTTCTGGGCAGAGGAAATCTTTTGACTGAGTTTAGCTTGTCTCAGTCTGTCTTAATTTGTTTGCCACAACGTAAATAGATAATGCTTTTATAACTCAATGAGTTCAGTCTCTCATGTGGTATATACCATTTTTTAAAGTTAACTCGGCAGCATTTTCATTCAGAAGGTGGAAATAGAAACAGTATTTCATTGGAATTCAAAGGCATACAGTAATTGAAATACGAGGGTCCACATCTAAGTGTTCTTCTGAATTTTAGTGGTGGTGATAACCAAAGTATTAACAGTGAGAGTTTATAAGATATTTGCATATCCTGTGTGCATTTGCACTTGTCATCTTAATACTGAATTAACCTTTTTGCCTGTAAAATTAGTTTGTAACTCTTGGGAAACGTAATTTTTTTTGTTGTTGTTACTTTGAACTTCATCCACTCAGAGATACCATAACTTTTCATCTGCCTGCATAAGTTTACGTGTATCTTGAGAATGAAGTAGATGTTCATGCAAAATGAAGCATTCTCTAGATCGATGGCTATATTTTAAGTTGAGCTTATGGACTTTCAAATGCACAAGATGTTTTGGTTTTGTGCCCTCTTATGTGAAGCATTATACTTCATCCTGAGCTCTGAATTTACACTTCCTTTCTTTTCTGTTCTGCAAACATCTGAAAGAGCCTCAGATGTTAAAAAAAGTAATCCTGCCTTTATGCTTAGTCCAGTAATAAAAATTTCCAAACTGAGCATTTGAGCAAGCTCAATGGAGTTTTAGCTTTTGTTTGAGCTAAGGTATTATATTTCAGCAAAGGATGAGATTAAAGGTTGTGGATCATTCATTATCTACTGCAATTGTATATCTACTATTAAAAAAAAAAAAATCTAACATTTTATTTTGCAAGCGTTAGTGTATGCAGCTGCTGTTCAGTGTTATCCAAGAATCCTACCGGTATTCACATCAGTTCAGATTAGCAGCATTGTGAAAGAGGGGGTGAAAGGACTGAGATCTCTTCTTCCAGAAATAAAGAATTGTTAAATTGGTTAAAATTCAGATGTTTATGGTGTGTGACTGGAATACATTGGATGTTAAATCTGTCCCTCTTCCGCTAGCTACCTGGAAAACATGGCTACTAAATTCTTACCATAATTTTATTTTTTGTAACTTAAATTGGCTGTCAGTTTCTTTTTAGCTGCTTAACTGATTTGCAGCTTAGTTCTCATGAGATGCTTTACTGGGTCATGTGAGTGTGGTGCTTCATCTGAAAATGTGTAAAACTGTATTAATTTCTTCAAGTTAATGTAATTGCTATTAACTTGATCTGTATTCCATTCAGCTTCATGTTTGATGATAATGCTTGGTCTTTCAGCTGCATCGATCTTCTTTAATTTCAAGAATACCACATGCAGAGCAATTAAGAATTTTTTTAGTTACTGAAATTTATGCTTATTTTAAATGTTAATAAATAACTATCATTATCTGCTGTTTGGATTGCTAGTGAGTATTGATGATTTTATTGAAAACTAAAAGTCAGAGATGGAATTAGTAATGCTTGTCTTGGGAAGCAGATGATATGCTGGAATACTGAAGGGAACTCACAGCTGTATGAGACAAATAATATTAAACAGCCCAAGAGAGTGTTGGGAAGTAGGGTCTTCATTCTCATTTCAGTGTAGCTTTTCAGATGATGGAAGAATCTTTTGAACAAAGAATTAAGTACGTTCACACAGTCTAGTTAACTCCTAAATTGGTCTACATCCAATTAGTGTTTTGTTCCCCCGTTTTTCTCATATCTCTCTTCTGCTTTTTACTTTACGTTATGATTTTGCTCTTGGTCTTACATCAGTTTACGGTCTTAACTTGCTTTCCAGTAAAAAGTTCCCTGTTTCATCCTTTCTTTAAATAAGCAGTACATTTTGCAAGGTTTGGAAGGTTAGTTGTGTTCAGTGCATTGGCTGTTCCCCTGCCCCAGGTCATTGCTGCTGTTCACTAGACTTAGCCAGCTGATCCCACGGTCGGTGATATTTCTATTCTTATTTAATGTCAGTTTTCTGAAGAAGTTACTCAGTTACTAGTTTATTTCTGAGAATAATAATCTTTGGTGCAGGCTATTATAGTGATGAGTTGCATCATTTGTATTCTCATACTGATTAAATGACAAGACAATGAAATATGAGTAAGCTTTACATTAAAAAAAATACTGAAGTTTTCCCACACAAGCTTTGTTTTGAACAATCTGCGGTTTAACTATCTTCCATGTTCTGTTCAGTTTTCTCTGTGCCAAATCTGTCTTACTGGTGTTCAAGACTTTTTAGGTGGACTTAAAATTTTCTGTTAAACATGGCTTTTCTGTGGCATTGCACCATGATGGAGTTTCTCACTTTGTGTCTTTCTTTGTATCAAAGAGTAAGGTTGCGACTGAGGAACTTAACTCTCATTTAGTGAACCTGCCTGCCTTGTCTGCAACAGAAAATTCATTTGGAAGGACGCCATGACTTTCTGCCTTTCTGTGATATTTTTCTTCCTTTCCTTGCAATTCAATTAATCATACCTATGGTATCTAAAAGAACAATGAGTTGTTGGTTTTTTCGGTTGAAACAAGGGAGAGGGATAATGGGAAATCTTTCAAAAAACTGGGGAACAGATGAATTGTGTGGTATTTTCAAGTGTAGGGAGCAAATACACCAACAAAGCCTAAGGTAAAAGGAAATGGAGGAAACGTCCAGATGTGCACTGTTTGGCTACACATTTTATGTAGGTTTGGAATGGAGCTAAGTTTCTCTTAGGTTTTTTGGGTATTTTTGGTGCTTGTCTTTGGGGTCTTTTCATAGTTAAAGGCGTTTCTGATCTTAAACCTACAGTTCTGATGATTACTGAGAATAAAAAGCTGGGGTGACTTCTTTTTTTCAGTGGGGAGAAATTAAAATTTTGTTTTATTTTTAAAGTTGGAAAGTACTTTTCCTTCCCTCGCTCTCCATCTTCAAATCCCTCAGAAAGACCTACCAGCAGTGCAGGAAAACAGCTGTGTAATGCAGACAATTGAACAATTAGTTGTGAGTTCATGAGCTCAGGGGCAATCTACCAGCTCACAGAGCGATGCTCGAAGAGAAGCGTCTGGCTGAGGCATTGCTGCCGCGTGACCCTGGAAGGTAATGCAGCTCACTTTGCAAGATAAGCCTGTGAAAAGAGACTTGGAACAGGTTACACCTAATGTCAGAGCTCTGATCGAATAACTTGCTATTTTTCACAATTGTTCTCCAAAGTTAAGGGACCACTGAGGCACAGACATTAGAGACCCCTAGTGAGACCATCCCTGCTGCAGAGTATTTTCTTTTCCTGAGCAATGGGAGGAAAAAAACACCCTCTGAATGCAGATTGGCAATTAATGATTTGATGAACTACTGAGATAATGCCCAAAACAGAATAACTACGTCCTGTGCTGTGCTTTTAAGTCATTCAGTGTGATAAGATTTATATAAATAAGTTAGCTAATTTTTCTTAAATTCTGGCATCAAAATATTGCTAGAGAAAGAGGAATTGATATTCACTTGGCAGTCAAAAGATAATCTTGAAAGTGATATTTAAAATCTTTATTTCTGCAAGCACTGGTGTGCACAAATTTCTCCTCATTATGTTATTTGAGACACAGATCCTCAACTAGAATGCACAAATGTAATGCAGTCATTTGTACATTTATACTTAGTCAACCATCAGCAGGCATAAAGTCATCTATATTTAACTGATAATGTAATAATCCTATTATAATAAATCACACTTTCTGCAGGAGCATTGAAGGACATGCAAAGGGTGAGACGATTTAGACTTCACGAATGGATGTCACTGGACTTAGAAGCTTCCATGTAAGACAGACTGAGGAAATGGGCATAGTTCAAATAAGAATGTGCTGACAGCAAATACTTTTTTATTTGTGTGTGTGTGTAGTGGGAAAGGGTTGAATAGAAGTTAGTAGTGCTGTGATTCATGGAAATTCTAGGGAAAGGACCATGAAGATAGAGGAGTATTAGGGACTGAAAAGGGTTTAATGAGGAGGTACAGGATGAACCAATGATAGAGAATGTGTAGAAATGGATGTAAAGGGGTCTTGAAATAAAATTGCTGATAAGTATTTTTGAGTCTAGAGTTTGATCTGGGACAAAACAATTGTAGCACAAGTATTCCATCACACTTGTAGGAGGGAAGAGGTGGAAATTTGGGAGCATGCTCCCGGGACGGCTGCGGTTCTTCGCTGGTTGCAACTTTCTGCACAAAGGTAAGAGCTTGACCTTGAATCGCTTTTGCCTGAAGAAGGAAGTCAAGAGAGAAACATCCAGGTTGGTAAGTAATTTACCTTCTAATCTGCTAGCAAAATTCATATAAGGATGAGCTCTGTGCAGCTTTTCCGAGAGAAGAACTGCTGAATCTTAAGGGAGACTATACCTCTGAGTATGAAATCTTTCAGGAGAGGTTTAAGATTAAGTTTTAGCCTTCCCCTGTCATCTAGCTCACATCATGAATAATAAAAGGCTCGTTGGCTGATTTGGATCCAACTTTGTAGGTCTCCTTACAATCTGTATGGAATGCTCTGGTATTGCAGAAAGTTTTGGGGCCATGTTCTTTTTAATCACAAAGCTTCACAGACTTACAATGAGCCCTAAGTCCTTGGTCAGTAATGTCACAAGGACTTATATCCAATACAGATCAAATTAAAATTTTCCTGTAATGTTAACACAAAAAAGCATGTCTGTATGGGAGTCTTCTACCCCAATAACTAAAGAAATGCAATAAAATATTGGATGCAAAAAAGATGTATTAAATTGCACAGTGTACATTTTTTCATTATTCTTTCTAAATCAAATTACTTTAAAAACTTTCTTGTTACTTAGTATTCATAACATTGGGCTCAAAAAAGGTTATAAAAATAGATACATGAAATAGGTAAATAAAGCTAAATTTATTTCTTTCTTTTTTTTTCCTGAACTGAGATCCAGAAAATATAAGAAGATATTTCAGTCCTACGTTTTAACAAGTTTAAGAAGCTTGTTGCAAAAATATTTTAAAATCTTTAACTCAGCCCTTTTTTCAGGTTTTTTGCAATCAGTAAGAATGGATATATGCCAGTTAGACCAAAAATCTGGCTAATCTGATACCCTACCCTGCCTCTGACCACAAACAATCGTGAGCACAAGAAGAGCAGTGTGAGAGCAAGGAAAGCAGAAGCTGCCTCCAGCATGCTCACCCAACCTCCAGTTTGCTGAGACTTTCTAAACAAGACCCTTCCTGGATTTTTAGTTCACTGAATTATTTCAATTTCTTTGCGGTTTGTGGGTTACAAGAATAGCTCAGCACAACTTGAACAGACTCACAAAACCTTTAAATGAAGGAAAATTCTGTAGTAAACCATAATTTAAAAAAAAAAAAAAGTTATATCATCTACAGTAGCAATATGATTCATGTGACAGTCAAGAGCAAAATAGTCCATTGAGAACTCTCTCAAAAGGACAAAGTTAAGCATGGATTTTCTCTGTTAAACTTTACCCAGTGTGAAAAATTATCAAGATGATAAATGGAATGTTATTCTACAGGCAAAATCGCATTTATTTTGCAAAATTAAATCTAGGCTGCTCTTGTTAGAAATGTGGTTGGAAAGTTTCTGTTACTGGGTGTGTCTAGAAGGGCTATCCACAGACTTTTCACACTCCCTTCTCCCTAGGAAAAATACCTCACAGCTCCAGCAATGTTACCTTTGGAGCATTTGGTCAAAGTTTCCATCTTTTTATGCATTTGGTCTTACAGAGGAAGCATTCTAAAGCAACCTACAGGATAACTAAATATAGGAGTTAGATGGGGGCAGGTGCTGCACTCCCACTGAATCAAGTGCTTCTGTCCCTGTACAAAGACAAAATGTACTTGATGTAAGGTTAGTGGTTTGGGTTTGTTCTTCCCTATAGATTTCTTCCCTTATGCTCATGTTGGGGCCTATGGGTATTGGCATAGGAAAACCTGCTCCCAGGTGAAATTTGAGTCCTTTGCTTTTAGATGAAATGTAATTACTTGAGAAAATACTATCTGAAATAAAGAAAAAGTGCTTAGGAATCCAGGTTTTTCTTCAAGGAACTTCTATTTCCAGAGCAGGGGTGAGATTCTGCTTGATATTACCTCATATTATACAGATTTTAACATGACTATTCAGGTTTCTTTTTCTTTTCTTCAACTTAGGGCCCTTTTGTAAGAGATTGAATTTCAAGTGTACCATAATATACACAGAACTCAGATTATTTTAATGCTGCTATAGAGAATTTATTAATTGTAGAAGAGTGACAGCTAGGATGGAAAAAATCCCCTTTATGCACTGTGGTCATAGGTTGTTACCTGTGCAAGTGCTCATCTAGTTGCCAGTTGTGTTAGGCACCTCTGCTGCTGTGTGCCCACCTCTGCAGCACAGTTCTGGGCCAGAGCTTTGCTACATGGATTGCTCTCAGGCAATCAAAGCTTGTCAGCTCAGCAGTACCCCTGGACTGTGCAGGTTTCTGTGTCACAGCTGGATCACATCTGGGGAGTTCAAAGAAGGATCAGTTCAAATCCACTGGGTGAACAAACAAAAAGATATATCTGCTACAGCAAGTGCAGCTGCAGTGGGGTGAAATGAGAAGATTTGCCTTAAATTCATGGATTAACAGCATTACAGAAAAGGAGGGGACAGGGGTTTTAGTGCCTCAGAGTTTCTGTAGAACAGCAAACATCCTTTAATCTTCATGCTCTGATTTCATGTCAGTAATGTGGGCACTCCTTGATATAGAAGGGGTTAGGGAATAAATTAATTGAGCATGCAAATACTGTTAAGATAAGTTTCACAAATGTCTTTTGTTTCAGGCTTTCTGACACTTAGTTGATCCCAAGTCAGGATAATTATTCCAGCTCTGTAGGCAGAGTCTGGAATAGATGCAAGAAGAGCTTTGGGAGGTTGTGTTCTCTCCTCTGTCTAAAAAAGCACAGAGAATGGGCTTGATCACTGCTCACATTAACTAATTGTATTCCTTTTCTATCCCCTTGCTTTCCAGCACCAAATATATTGAAGTGACAGGTTTAAGTGTGCCAAATGTTTTGTGGTTTTTTTTTCTCTGTAATATCAGCAAATTTTGTATGAAAATTAGTCCTTCTGAGCCTGCCAGTCAGGAAAGTAATACAAGTAATGCCAGTAAATCAGAAAGCTTGCAGCAGTTGGGCCCAGCTAGAGGAAATGAAGATGCAACTTCTTGCAAACATGAGTGTAAAAAGATTTTATCTGGAGGGTATGTAATACATAGATCACTCTTATAACTGTGTATTTGATTGCACAAAGTTCCTTATGAGGAATCATTCTTAAAAGTTTTTTGGACATTCTGGTAAGCTTTTTCCCCTGATACTTGTATATAGTATCTGCCTTTAAGAAGCTGATTAAGTAATTTGTACTCACAAGCTACGTAAATAGGACCAGTCTGACATTCATTGGGTATGGACTTTTGTAGCAAAGAACCATGATTGTAAGCTGAAGGCATTTGAGAGGTTTGAAATATGGAGCTATCTTAATAATATTTGGGCAAATTTTACTTGTAATATTTCAAAAGCCCTTTCAGATTTTCTTTTGTCAGGTTAGGATGGTGTATCTCCAAGCTAAATCTGGGATGTTAGAAGTGTTACCTGTATTTGATGGGTAGAATTTAATATGTGAGCCTAGCCTAGTAAAACGAGAGCAAAGCCATTTCATTCTAAGTGGTTGTTAGTAATAAAATACAGTGTTTGTATGCCCTTACAAAAAATAAACCAGACTTCCTTCCTGCAGGTGAGTTAGCCTACCATCATGGTAAAAACATGCTGGGAAAAAGTGAAAAGAGAAAAACAGTTGAAATCTAGATTTGCACTGGCAAGAATATGGGAAGACTGGAAAGGTGATGGGTTTTAGCATGTTTCCTGGAGGAAGGTGATGGAGGGAGATGCAGTGGGTATAATTTGTAGGCAGAATTAGGCGGTAGGTGTAAGTGATACCCTGGCAGTTTGAGGAGAGACCGTCTGTCAGCAGTTTAAATGCATCCTGCATGAAAGGTGGATGCATACGGTGTGGGACATGCAGCAATCTCAGCTTTCACCACCAGATGGGTGAGATGACTGTTGAAGTGTGTACATCTATGGTTGGTTTAGACAGGGTGCCACAAATGCACCAAGAACTCTTATGTGGAGAACCAATAGAGAAGGGTTATGGCTCGTCCTGGGCGTGACACAAGCTGCTTAATTTAGAACCATGAGAGCATCCCTGTGTGCAAGGGATAAATATAGCTCCTGGGTTTGGAGCGGAAAGAAGACGGAGGAAATTGAGACAAATTCTGTGACTGGTATGGAAATATTCTCTGCTGTAATTTCATTAACCTCCGGCACCAAATCTACTTTTAGGGAGCACTGAGGGACTGTCACTCAGCAGTGTGTGCTTCTGCCAGGCAGCCAAGGAGAGGGGAGCACTGCTGGTGGGGGATGTCCCTCCTCAGCTGCCTCCCCCCACACACTCTGTGCCTGGGAGGTGCTTCCACAGACTGGAAATGAAGTACTGAAGCATTTTGCTTTTCTCTTAAATTTCCATCTCTGTGTTTTATCAAGCACTGCAGATTTTTATTGTCCTTTTTGTACATTGCTGAGAATAAATTATATTCCCCAGAGTTCTTTATTCTTTAAGCATGGGAGGGCAGATCCTGGGGTCTGGTTCTGCTTCTTTTGAGAGACCTATTGACTTCTGTGGTTTGGAGTTTGGTCCCCGATGGACTATTTTTTGCTAAGCTTCCTGCCAGGATGCTGAGAGGCACACAAATCGTTGTCAGCTGTGTGGCAAGACACCCTGATATTGCTGCTTTGCTGCTCACCTGTGCCAGGTAATGGCCTTTGTCTGTCCCTTGGGCCTGGCAAAGAGCAATCCAGAATGCTTACCAGAGGCAGTAGAGCTCTCCAGCTTGGTTAATGGGTTGTGGAGTACTTTTTGTTTTAGGAGAAACATGTTCAGCCTCTAGGACTGTTCCCATAGCTCTGAAATTTTTGTTGCAGTTGTTTTGTTACAGATACGGTTGTTTCATGCAGTGGTCTGACATTGTTAGAGGCAAAATCCGTATCTCTGCAGTTGAACCCCGATCGACCCAAAGCTGATTACAAAATGATAAACCATTCATAAACATTTTTTCATGATGCTACATGTAGCTGCTACATGTAGTTTGCTACATGTAGCAAACATGAAGCGATGCTGTTATTACGCCCGTGATAAGCAGGCTTTGAACTGCACTTTGTGAAATTTGCCTTTGGATAAAGGGGTCTTTGACTCTTTAGAGCCGGCACGGTGTGTGATGTGTGAAAATACCAGATATTCTCTGACTGGGGAAGGAAAAAAAACTTTAAAAGATTTACAAATATAACGAAACTTCTAAGACATGACAGCAGAGGGAGCCATTGAGATTTGGCTAATTTGGTTCTGTTTTAAAGGGGAAAAAAAGAGACTTCAAGTTACAGAGCACTTTTCCCCTTCACATTTAATTGAATTAGAATTTGGGGGGATAAAAAGCCCATGCTAGTTCAATACATTTTACACTAGTGTCACTTGTGGTATTGAGATGCTCCAGATATTTGATTATACTAACATTCTGGGCACCTTCCTAAAGAAATTCTGGGAACACAGCTGTGCAGTAAGCAATAATATTAGTGTGTCAAATGCATGAAGTCTCCATTGGAATGTGCATTATTGCTTATTAAAATCTGTGTTATAAATTCATGTTATTTTTAATCTGTATTTATTACTGGCCTCATTTTTTACATCTACTTATACTTCTTTCTACTGTTTTGTGTTTACTTCAGTCTGTATACTCCCATATGTTTGCACAGTGCCTGAAGCTGTGTGGGCTTTGCAAGAATGTTAACAGAAGTTTCCAAAAGCAAGCTATGTGTGCACAAAATATGTTTCTGTATTTTCAGAAATCTTGTTAACAACTCGATTGTGGCAATTGACTAAGAAGGAAAAGGAGCCTAAATTCTTATTATTGACTCTCCCTCTTACCTGCTAGAAACCACAACAAAAAAATGATCTCTCACAGTGCTACACACTGTCTCCACAAACACTGAGGCACGTGGTCCCTGAATCAAACCGTGCAGTCCAAACTGGTGTGGGAGGAGAAAGTGGAGGGGGGAAGGTGAAGTGAGCTCCCTACAGCAGATCAATGCCAGTTTAGATTTTAGTCCAGGCATCATAGTTGCTATAAACCAGAGCTAGGTGATGTTTGCATTAGCACAAGTATTTGCCATGCCTACTGCATTTAGTTTGCATCAGGACTCTGCTATCATGCAATGTCTGTTGCTTAATTTTGAATAGCAGCACTAAGAGTTTCACATATACACATTAAAAGCAGCTATTCTGTGGTTCATAGGTGTGGTGAGGTTTTGTTGTTTTTTGGTGGTTTTTTTGTTTGTTTTTGGGTTTTTTTGTTTGTTTTTTGGGGTTTTTTTTGTCTGTTTTTCGGGTTTTTTTGTTTTTTTTTTTCTTTATTTTTGTGAATACATCTAAGATGCGATACTGATTCAGTGTTTGAACACTCCTCATATACTTGAGGGGAGATTTTCATTTCATGCTTTTTTTAGTATCTCACCTTCACAATTGTTCTGAGGTACCTTCTGGAGCCACTGAATGCATATTGGCAAACGTGGATATTGGAATGGACCCTGGATCTCAACACACTTCCTTTACTAACATTTGCCTATGAGGACAGAGAGCATGCAGATTTGTCTTGTTATCAAAGGGCACTGAAAGTTTTCAGGTTTGGATATGAAGAGTGGAAACTGCCATGTCCTTTAAATGATGGTTCACAGTCATTGTTTTGGTGCACAGAATTCGGTATAGATCTGTAAGAGTTCAGTGTATTTATTAAATATTTCTTTAATAACAATAGATTTAACTGGAGGTTAGGCATCTGTGGAAAGAGATTTAGCTGAAGACAAAAATGCACTTGGAACCAAAGACTGTGTTCTCAGTTTAGCAAACATAGACTCTTATCTACATGAACGAAAATGAGAGTCCAGAGACTAACTGCATATGGAAGTGAGGCTTTATGGACATGCTAGAAGCCCTAACTGCAGCCAGACAGCTTTATGTTGTTTTCATGCTAGTATAGCTGCTTCTATACCACTTGTAGAATTAATTAAATGTATCATGAGCAAGAATAGATTTGCTGACACCATCACTTCTGTGTAGCAGCCACCTCCCTGTATGTCAGCGCTGATACTAGTCCCAAAACATAGAAAATTAGATGTTAAACTAAGCTGCCAGAGGTTTTATACATAATGTGAGCTCTCTGAAGTGCATTGTGTAGTCAAATCTGCTGTTTGCAACTTCCAGGTCCATGGAAACGGGTAGGGGTAATGTTAACTTGTTTGATGGCTGCTGACTGAGGTAAAAGGTCTGCAAGAAGGCAAGAAATTCTTACTTGCCAACAGGATTCCAATCAATTAAAGAGATGCCTGTTGTTTGGTATGATCCTGCAATGTTTCTGTACTCACAAAAAATGATTGATTTCTTTAAACAGAAATAATAGAAATTCTTCTTGTTTCGATGGATCTATTAGTCCTTGGTGTAAACAACAAAATGACGCTTCCAGGAAGAAGCCTGTACACATAGAGCTCTGTAAAGAAAACACAGACAATTAAAAGCAAGATTCTCAGCATTTATAGAATCTTAGGTTGCTATAAGTATGGCACCGACTTAAAAATAAAAGCACAATCTTATGTTTTACCTGGATTTGAAATTCAAACATCAAAATATGGACTTGTTCTTGCTTTTGAATTTTTTTGAAAAATTGAGTTAATAACTAGTATATTGAGATTTAGGCTTAGTAAAATTTAGAGTAAAGCAGAATGAGTATTCTCTTCATTTTTTAAAATTCAGTAACTGCCACAGCTGTAACTTGATGGGATATTGCATTGGACAGCAAGGAAGGAACAGTAAGCTCATGTCCTTTTAAAGACTGCTCCTTCTGAAATCTAATAGCAGCAATTTATCTGCCTTAGCAGATTTTCTACTGTTGTTCATTCAAATGGATGTGCAAAAGTCTGGGGACGTTAGTTTCTAGGTTAATGAAATAATTTTTTTTTTTTTAACGCCACCCTAAGACTCTGTTTGAATCAAAATTAAAAAATTTGCATTACGTACAGTAATTACATTTCAAATCCTGTTATACCAGCTAGTTCTTCAGTTGAGATTATCAATATTTTACTTCAATGTATAATGCTTGAACTTAAATTATCATTTAAGAAGTGTATAACACTTTTTCAAAAGGTCACTGACAAGTTTTATGAGTTATTACATATATTCCTAATGTCCTTGATGTTTTTATTTTGAGAATTTTCTAATGTTAATAAAATGAGGTTTAAAAAAGACCTCTTTTTCTTTTTCTTTAATCTTATATTGTATTTTTATGGCATGAGGAAGTGTTTTCATCTTAAGCAATCTTCATGCCACCCTTATGGTTTGTTTTTCATTCTTGCTCCCACTCATTCATTCAAATAATCCATTTGTTGCTGGAAGGTTGGTCATGTTACTATCTTCTTAGAAAAATTATGGCCATCATTATTTGTTTATGAATACTTACAGTTCATTTGAAACAGCCTCCTGAGTTTAAAATGCAGAAATCTATTAATCTGGGGTTATAGGAACTTAAATTCATTTAAACATGTGAGTTAAAAAGGAAATTAAAAAATGGAGTGAAAAGAAGGCTGAGGGCTTTGGATTACTGTTTTTAACAGCACTGGGTTATAGATATTAGGTTAATATACAAGTTTCCAGTATGCAGTAAATTAACCTCTCTTTAACTTCAGGAGTTTTGTTTCTATCATTCTTTCTTTTCTGCAAACTAATAATGACATCTTTAATTCCTAGACACAGCACCAAATGAAAGCTGGGGCACCCTGGCATGTCTGTCCATTGTAATTACTTTCTTAAGATTTTTTGTTTTAGTGACAGGTTGACCTTCTGAAGTTCCAGCTGTCATGTAGTAATATACATGACAACATGGTATTACATGCCATAGCAACCTTCACCTTCCCATATGTACTTGTCCTTCCCTATTGCCATTCACATGTCTGGATAGTTCTCAGTTACAGATGCTGAAATTATGAAGTAGATGCAGAAACTCTGTCGCTTCTTGCAAATGTAATTTCTGACCTTCATGGCTGTACTCTGCCACTGGGGACCAGAGATAAACAACTCATCTTGTTGGCACTTTTATTCCTGTGGGCAGATGTACGCTCATGAGATCATCAGGTTGAAGTCACTCTATGAACTTTGACAACTTAACTGCTTATTAGGAAAGCATTAAAAAGAAATGACAAACCAAACAAACAACTGAGCAAACCAGCTTGTGGCTGTATTTGGAATAATATTGCTTGGTGTCACACACAGAAGTATCGGTCCACTCCATAGTATGGACCCTCATGGAAGTAATCTCTGGTCTGTAAACCGTGTCCACTTATTGTGGATATTGAGCTGTGGCTGGTGTTAGCTGCTTGAGCTAGGTCTTCAAGCCTGAAATAGAATGTTCCTCTGATGACTGGAGACCTGTGCTACTCCTCAGGAAGGCTGAGATCTCCCCTGTGCCAATGATATCAAAGGTTACTGATGCCTGCAACAAATTTCCTCAGAGGTTATTACTCAGGCTGTGTAATTTTTCATATCTTTCAACTTTGATGCTATTAAAGGAGGCTGAATGTTACATCAGTGGCAATTGAATGAAGTTTGGATCTGTTCACTCTCCCAGAGTCTGCTATTAGTTCATTATTGAAATATTTGCTTGTAACCAAGTTTATATTTATTTGATTCATTCTGGCTTCAAAGAATTAGAATTGTTTTTTTTGTTTTGCAACTGGGTAGTTTTATGACTATTTGTAGATATAAAACAATGTGTAGGAATAAAGTTCTCAGATCAATGGTTTTCCATTGGCCAAGCACAACGTGATATTATTTGCCTTCAGAAATTTGTTTTCTTTCTCTGATTAACTACAAACAATAGGTCTAAACCTGCTACTACTGAGGAGTTTATGATTTATCTGATGTTAGTTATTGCTGTTATATTTGCTGCGAGAGATACATTATTTACTTGAAAAAGGATATGGATAATATGCGATTAAGATGGCTGCTTCCTAAATACTTGATCCAGGGACAACTTAGTATAATAAAACAATGATTTCCAAAAAGTGGGATAGAAGATCTCTAGTAAATTGTATCACATTAAATATCAGGTTATATGGTCCAATGGACAGAGTAGGAGTTGAAGTGTCATGAAATGCCATTTTTACATTAGATTTGACAAGACATTATTGTTTCACTGTTTTAGGCCTTAGATTAGCTACTTTCTGAATGGGAATGACAAAACCTCACACTTTGGGGAGTGAGCTGATCCTTCTGAATGAAAAGTGTTAGAAACAAATAATCAACAATAATCCACACTTGTTCTGATGCTGATAAGAGAGTTAGAGAATAATATACTTAATCTAGATAAGCCTTTGTAGTGTTTATTACACTTTTGAAATACAGGATGTAGTCTTGTACTTGTTTTTCCATGAGGTATAGAGCTTAGCAGCCTGAGTGGGCAACAAATGAGACAGTACTTTCCATTGCACCCAAAAAAGTCCCCCAAAGTTAGAAAAAGAAAAAGAAACTGCACAAAGGAGGAAGCAAAAACATATTCTAACATTTTCAAGTTAATAATATTTGGAATATGGAAGACAGTTTCTGAATTCCAGAGTATGTTATTTACCACACTCAAATTGGAACTCAAGGGAACATCAGAGGATGCACTGCTTAAAATATTATTCAACAGAAAGTGTAATAAAAAAATTAAAGATTAAAAGTTAGTCACAAATAATGAGAAAAACAAGGCTTTCCCCCAAAGCATATCTTTAAATAATTAACTGCACTCACTTTTGATCTTCACACTTAACTCAAATTCAGGATAGATTTCAGACCCAAACTGAAAGAAAATGCTGATATTTTCCCCCCCTCATTTACAAGATCTCTGCTCTATGCCATATTGCTTGTTTACTTCCCTATGATGCTCCATTTATCTAGTTATGTTCTTTAACACACATGCTTTAATATTTTATCATGGAAGCCAGGCTCTTGGGCAAAGAGAAGGCTTCATCTCCTGAGATTGCCTAGATCATGGGCCAAAAAACTAAGCCATAGACATGCTTTCCTCTGACTGGGATGTGAATTAATACTTTAGATTTCATTTTGGCATCAACAACCCACTCCGCATGTTGCATGCTGTGTTTCCCTTGCTCACTCTCTACTGTTGATCTATCAGTGTTGATTTCAGCTCTTGGGATTTCCTCTCCCCTCTTCACTTTCACATTTCCAAAATCCCTGGAAATCCTACCTGCTGTCATTTTATTTTCCAGTTCTGTGCTAGGCCATTTCCTATCCCGCTTCTTTCCCTCGTACTCCCTGCAAGAGAGTCCCATGTTCTCCTGATAATTTCTTTCTAGTCCCTAACAGTGATAATATTGACTTTGACTACATGTCCTTTGGAAATCCAGACTGGTTCCAGCTTTTATTCCTCTGTTCCTTCTTTCCTCTTTTTTTTTTTTTCTTTTCGTCATTTTTCAGAGACTGGTGTTATTTCTTTACTTGAAAACTTCCTCACTGTTGTCAAACTACGTTCTCCTCTCCAGTCATCCCTATCCCACCTGTGTGATACCTCTTCATGAATGGCCAGCCATTAATTGAAGGCCCCAAAGGGTCTGTATTTTTAACCTTTGTATTTATATAAATATGAAAGCTTTATTTTATGCATTCACATATAAATATAAGGGTATGCATAATATATTTAAAGAAGACAAACAATCCTTTCTGTCATGTATTCGCAAATCCACATCCCATTTTTATCTTCAAGCAGCTCTGATTTCTTAATTCCTTCAGACCTATAAAGGGCAGTATATTTTTGAGTATTGTCTTTGCCTCTCCAGCATGTTACAGGCAACTGTTGCAGATTTTTTCTGCTAATTGCAATCCAATTGCACAGGTAACTTTTTTCTAATTTTCTGTGTTGTGTATTGTAACATCTATTTTGGCATGGGAATTGCTGCCTTACTTTATTCAAATGTGCAGGACAGAGTTTTCCACTTTGTCAAGATCTTTTTCTTCCCTCAGGCCATTGCTAAGACTTTATCACTTCTTCAGCACATTGCACACAGACTCCATTTCACAGTTCCTTCCCAGCCTACCCACCACTTCTTCCACTGTGACTGCACTAACTTCTTCCTCTGAAGTAACCTAAGGTGCCAATTTCTTTCTATCTTTTACTTGTCTTTATAATACCATCACTCTCTTTTCATACTACCATCTTATCTCCATACCCTCCAAAATATTTATCTTCTCTCTGCCTTTATACAGTATTGTTACATGATGTGAGCAGAAAGGCTGATGCTGACCAGAGGCAGGCAGCTCAACTCTTTGTCCTCCCCCCACCACGAGGTGAGGTTCAGCTGGCTTTTACACAGCTGCCTGGTTTAAAGGAGTCATCCGTAAGTGGTGCCTGCTGCCCATGGCAAGGAATGAGGGCGACTTGCTGCATTCTGTGATGTGAATCATACAGGCAGCTCAGAGAAACTTCTTGCTATCACTGCCAGGATGATTCCCTGGCCAGCTGATGGATGAAATCCTCCATTTGTGACGTCATTGTATTTCTTCTTTTGCTGTCTTAGAAACTTTGTAGGTTCCTATATGGTCCCACTGCTAAAAGGAGTCCTGTGCCATAACCTACTCTTCTAGATCTTGTCATAACATGAATAGTATAGATGTGTCAATTTATAGATTAAAGTTTATAGAGTTATAGTTTACAGATTAATGACTACAGAACAAAGATTTGGTTTTTTGTTTGTTTCCTAAGGCACAATCTTGTTCTATTGAAAAATTCTGAAGACTCATTAAATCACAAAATCTATATTCTTTCCTAAAAGAACACCACTGCATTGGTCGTAAATTGTTTGCTATTATTGCTATTATTATTATTTTACTCTATTTACAAAGCTTAATTTTTAATGGAAAACTTTTAACCAGTTCTAGACCTGTGAAAGAAGCTCTGCTTTTGGGGCTGATACCTGAATTTTCAGTACTGATAGTTTTTCCTTCTCGCCAGTTAATTCCAAAAAATGCAAAGGGAAACTCACTGCTGGTGTTCCAATTTGTTTCCCTTTGGCCAGGGAAAACGAAAAAGCATGTGCACTGTAAATTTTTTGTGTAAACTGCATAGCACTTTGGCATTCAAAGAGCTACCAGGAAGGTTTGTTGAGGTCTGTGCCTGTCACCAAAGACTCCTCTGGATTTCATGGAAAACCTAAACTGACTAGAGGGAGGAAGAAAACATTGTGGTGTATTGACTTTGCATTGCACTATTCTTTTTGTTTCTTCTTTTGGATGCATAGATTTGCTGTCAAAAAAAAAAAAAAAAAAAGTATTATCCAACAGTCAGTGCTTCTTAAATGTCACCTATAGATTCCCACCAGTCAATGGAAGTTTTTCATTATCTTTAACAAAGGAACATTTCAGACTTGATTTTTCTTGTGGAAAGGAGAATCCTTTCAAAAAGAGAGCAGTAATATAAATCATTGCTGCTGATGCCACTGGTGGAAGGCGATGCTCTTTCCAAGCTTGTGGTGTCTCCAGTGCCTCACTGAAGCCCTCAATCTTACAAACGCCTTACTTCCAGCGTTAACACTTCATGGTTTAAAATACTACTAGTGCTTTATTTATCTTTTTTTAGAATGAAATGTGTACCTTTCTGTTTGCCAGCAGATGGCAGTGGTGGAGGAGTGTTAAGCATGACCAGCAAAAAACCCAAGGGCTTTGCTACGGCTGTTTTCAGGCTGCTGTGTACTCAGTCTCTTCCAGCTGCGAGGGGATTATGAGCATATTTCTCCTTGGTCTGCATAAGTTGATTCATCTCATCAGCACTTTCTGATCAATTGATACATTTTTGAAAGCGTGTTTTTGGCAATTGCTTTCTAGTGTGTGAAGTGATACCATCTTGGCTATTGATGAAAATGGATGCTAATGAAATAAACAGAAGTACTTTTTACATGACCCTTCCCTAGTGACACAGGATCATTGAGCACCTTCAAGCGTTTTTGCCTTTTACAAATCGCCAGGCAAACATTTTCTGATTTGTATATTTGTTTTTTAAAAAATCCATTTGCATCACAATGCAGGAGTTGAAACCGACTTGTTTTGGTAACTTTTAATTTCTGAGGAAGTGTTGCTCTGCAATTATCAGGAGTGGCTTTATTGGAGGGCGACATAACGGGCTATTAACCCCTTGTTTGCATGAGTGGATATGGGTCTTGCTTCCGTCTGCAGTCCTGACTCCAGAGCCTCCTCCCACTCAGGTCAGGGCTGGAGGGGTGCCCGTTTCCACAGTGTGCTCTGCTGATGAGTCATGCCCAATACACAGATGCAGAAGGTAAGGAAGTGTTTCGGTCTCACACCGAACCCCCTGCTCAACTGCTCTCTAAACCTGAATATACCTGCACTCTTCAAGTTTACTGATTTTTGTATGTTAATTAAAAATGATTAAAATGCATTCCATGCAAGGCCAGAATTGTTTTTGTTTTGCAAGTGCCAGGCATCCCGCTACCTTTTTTGTGCTTAAGCCTTTTCAGTATTCAGAATATTGAGTGTTTCTCTGCTTATGTCCCTGACAGTGGGCGAGATGCAAGACTGACAGAATAGGGTGCCTCACAAATTTGACTGTAGCTTTTGCGCTTCTTTTTAGTGCAGCTGAAGTCTGATAAAAGGGGAAGTGACTCTCTTTTATGTAACACCTTATTTTGTAAGTGCCCCAAGTATTTCTCCAAAGCTCTTGAAGTCAGCAGCTCAGCTTCACTACACTGGGTCAGGAACTGACTTCCCAGCGGATGGAGGAAAGAGGCAGGTTGTCTGCAGTCACGGCCAGGGTCTTAAGAACATGGAAATAATTCCCAGAGGCTCTTGCAGTTCTGTTGTGTAAAGAAGTTTAAAACTACTCGTCTCCAGCTTTTGTATCTAGACTTTCGCTGTAGGCTTTTCGGTCAGATGGCTAAATTTAGGTGATCTCCACCACAGCTAGGATTTTGAGTGAAGAAATTTAACTTGTGTAGCTACTCCTCGTAGTTCTAGAATTAATTTGGAAAAAAAAAATTCATTCGCGAAAGAAATTGAATGTCAAGCAGTTGTATTAGTAATTGACTGAAGTGGGATGTCTTGCACACAATTATCAGTCTGGAGGAAAACATGAAAAAAGTGGAGAAACTGCTACCTGTAGATCAACAGTGTGCAAGTGCACATTTCTTTGTAATAAATCCTAGCCTAACACCATTTTCTGACTGAATTGTAGTAAGTATATAAATAGAATTTACTTTTAAGTGCAATCAAATATGAGACAAAATGCTTCTGAAAGACTCTATATTAGCAATGACAGCCTCAATTTTATTTAATTTTAATTTTTGTATTTTCCTTATTCCCTGGGTTGGCTTCTCATGGCAATACAAATCATGGCCCTGCTATGTGGCCACAAGATCTAAGCAAAGGGCAATCCACAGAGGGGATATTGAATCACTGGTCCTGCTACTTTCTGGCATCTGAAACTTGAGAAGCTGTGGTTACTTCTGTTGTTTTTAAACTTCTATAATGTTTAGATAGGAGGTGCTAAGTACCAGCTGATACAAAAATTGCTTTGGTCTTAAATTCAGAATCTTTTTTGAGAAAAGATTTTTCCATTACATTTTTATTCATTTACCTGAGAAGCCAGAGGGACCAGACAGTCTGTTGTCAACTATCACTTATCAACTAAAGCCAAGCATGTAATTGCTTATGTATTATGAATTTTATATAGATCACTGGCCTTTCTGGAATATGCAATAATTAGGATTTTCTATTTATTTTAATGTTTCACATAGCAGGTGTATGGAGGAATTCTGTCTCCCTCTTGGTAGCCTGCAGGTCATTTTATGCTTCAAAATAATTGAAAATAGGTAGAAAAATGAGGAGTTGTCAAAGATTAAATTAGTTCTTAAAGGAAAAAAATAATTCTCGGACACACATCATGATTTGGTGGTTGTTTGTAAGCATGGAGCACACTGGGATTCTGGGATGGGAATACAGAATATTACTGCAATACAAATAAAGACTGCTCACACTTTAATGATTTAACATAGTGCTCACGGGGCCAGCGAGCTGCATCAGTCAATGCTTTCTGTAAATACCAAAAACTGTTCATGTGAATAATCAACATGCTTATGTAGTTCCAATATTGTTTGTTTTGTACTGCACCTTTTAATTTTTGATGACGCTGCCATTTTGAGAGAGAATTTATGTAGTGTATTACAGAGGAGGTATGTTGTACTTCAGGTGAAAATGGGTTCACTGTATCCAAGATGAAATAAGAATTTGAACATCATTTCTCTATTCACTATTAAAACCTATCCATGAATAAAAAAAGAGGTATGAGTTTGCCCATGGAAGTGTATGTGTGTCTCACAAATATGCAATATCCTTAGTCCCCACTCCCATGAACAGAGGTGGAGGGGGATAGGAATTGTATTTCCTCAACCGTGTTGGATGAAAATGATATGCAAAGTTCAAATCCAAAGGAAAATGGCTAACAGGTGTAGAAAATTAAGGTAACAGAGGGAAGAGTAATGACCTGTGTGACTGGTTTTGTGGTTATTTCATCTCCTGCCTGTGAGGAGCAGTGAGGTCTTACACAATCCAAGTCAGTGAAGGGGCTGGAGGGGGTTGGTGTTTTGTGACTTGAGGAGCTGGGACAGGGAAGCAGGGAGAGGGAAAAATCTTGGTTGCTGTTGGAAGCACTGGCAAGCAGCCCGTCAAAAGCTTGGTAAAAAGAAATGGGTGATGTTGCAACTAAAGGCAGATGTGCTTGCAATGGTAGGCAACCATTTCAGTGACAAGAAATACCCTCACACCAGCAACACAGGGGTCACACTCTCTGTGATCCCCCAGGGACAGAGCAATGTAGAGGAAGTGTAAGAAAGAGATGCCAATGTCCTTTCTAGGTGTTGTATGAACACACAGTATCCGCAGGTACCTGTTGAAATCGTGCTCTTGCAATGCTCTTACAGCTGCATGAGACATGCTCGAGATTTCTGAAGGAGAGGGAACTTAAGTGGACAGGTGATGTTGCTGTGTACTTTGTCTCCTCTTGATGGAAACCAGATTTTTATGAGTCCAGTGATGTTCTGGAATGCAGTAAACTCTGCTAGAATATGATTTTTACAATTACCAGAAATACCATAATATTTCAAGGTACTAGTTTGTGCGGAAAGATTTATATGATTGAAAAATCTTTGCGGAGAACAGATGTGAGCACTGGAACCAAATGAGAGCATGTATTTCTCACATCTGTCCCTTTAATTTTCTGCATTTTTGTGACTGTCTGGAATTGTGGGATGCTATATCTGTCATATGCCAACAGATGGCAACATTATAAGTCCATTTTTAAAGATAGAAATAACCAACCTCTCAGCTGCTCCAAATTTAGTCAGGAAAAAAAAAAAAGTAGAAAATTAATTGCATCTTTCTTTGAATGTAAAATAATTTTGTGTGCCAGTTAAAAACCCATCAAACTACCCCAGAAAATCCTCACCAAACCCCACACAATCACAGGTACAGTTCCTTTTTAATAATTCTTCCAACACCTCCTATATTTCATTATTTTGCATACTTTACATTAAATTTAATATTCAGTGTTGTTTGACCTGGTTTTATTACGTTACCCTTTCATGAGTATGTATGAAACAATGTTCGGTGATGTTTCCTAAGCCTTTTGAGATCCCAGAAGTAATATAACTTTAACGTAGACATCTCAGGTGTTTTCTATTGGTTTCCTTAATATGTTTGTATAATATTTTATCAGAAGCAGCAACAGCAACACAGAAGTCACAGGGTGAATTCCCATTGTTTCACATTATACAGAAATCTGATGAGATGAGCCATTGATCCTACTAACTTAAATATGATGCTTTACAATAAATAATGCTGAATGGGATTCAGAGCAAGACTTCACAATTTCTGAATAAAGCGTTTGCTTGGCTGGCTGCACCTAACTCACTCGCATCACTGAGCCATGCATGCTGCATTGATGGGTTGGGAGGCTCATGGCAGCTTCTCCAGCCTGCTCAGCAATTCAGAGAGTGACTCCAGGGGGTAGCACAGCAGTGTTGGGTGATGAAATGAGGTGGAAAGTGAAGATATCTCGGGAGGAAGACTTTAAAGCGTGGTAGAGGTGCAGCCTAATTGGGCAAAATCTTTAGGGGATCACCATCTCACTTGAAATTGTGTCTCTACTTCAGAGTTTATTGATTTTTTTTTTTTTTCTGCTTGTGTATAGTTTTAAAATATATGTTGTAGACCCAGCAGATCTGCTTTTTAGTGTAGCTATTATAATTTAAAGTATCCTCATTGAAATAAAATACTTGTCAGCTATATATCCTTCATCTCCTTTTTAAAATTACTGTTCTTTGCAATTGAATTTGTGAGCAATCAGTCTGTAGGGATAATCTGCAAAAAATCCAATGTATAGGCGGTTAGAAATAGGGGCAGTACTGAGAGCAGGGACAGGCTGTGGATAGGGGTAGGAGTGCTGCTGGTGGATTGGCTCCTCCAGACTAAACTTTATGTATTAGCATAGGTGGTGTTTCCTCATCTTCAGGTGGGTAGATGCTCAGGAAAGGTGTTTGTTTGAGGTCACATTTTTTACCAAGCGATTCTGAACACTTAAAGGTGAAAAATTCTTTACAAATATGGATGATTATTGCTATTATTGTGCCTGTTATTATGATGTGTTTGTAAGTGTCAGCACCTACTTGGAGTTCTACAGCACAGTATCCTTGAACTGAAGAGTTCAGAGAATGTAATCCAGGCAGGACTCTTGATTTTGCTACAAAGCAAAGACTAATGACACCACTATAATTTGGCTTTAGGCCAAAACCTGTTGCCTTTCATAATTAATTGGCTTGTTAGCTCATGAAGAAGAATGTGCACAGGTTGTGCTAAATGGTGTCAAGTCACTCTTAGAAGGCAATACAGTGCACCTCAAGGGTCTGCTCTTGAACTTTTTCTTCATTGCTATCAGGCAAGTCAGCGGAAAAAGTACTGTGTATTTTTGATGGTTAGGGCATCTGTGATAGCAACTGTTTTTCTTCCTGATGAATCTTAAATCCAGTTTCCTTCAAATATGAACTTGGACAGAGATATTGCCCAAACCATGTAGCTGGCTTTGTAAATGTATTACACTTAGAAATTAGCTGTTTCACTCACAATACCTCAGTATGAGCTATGGGAAGAAGGTTTGTGGTGTGCCCCGCACGACTTCTGGGGTCTACATTTCTGCCACGAGGTCTGTTCTCTGTGGCACCCTTCAAAAGACTCACTGGGAGACTGTGAGAGGAAAGGTTGCCTGTAAGGGAACAAATTGTGGGTGAGAACTGAGCTTTGTGGCATTTAATTTAGAAATTGCAGTGCCTAGCAATCCACTCTGCTCTGCATATTAGAAGATGCTGTACTACTATATTTTGTCCGTTAGTTTTGGTGACTTTCTGGGGTCAAATACTGTGTGAACTGGAAGACAGAGGGATGCAGACACATGCCTTGCTGCTGTGACAGGGTATTTGCAGACGGGCCACGCTATGGAGGAGCTATTGGCAAATCTGTGATGAAACTGCACCTGAATGTCTGAGTTGTACCAAAGAGAGTTTCAGAGTTTGTATCTGGAGCAGCCCAAAACAATTAGGTAACCTTTCATCAAGGCTCTTTCACTTGCTAGGTTTCTCAGTTGCTACTTCCTAGCCCTTTACCCGTGACAGAAAGAAGGCATCTCCTTATCTCATCAGGGTCTCCTGGCAATATATATATAAATAATACTGAAGTGCACCAATAGTCATGTGAAGAGACCTGTAAGCCATGATAGCAATGTCACCTCAACTTACAGGATACAGACTGTAGATTTATGCAAGTATTTAATAGTGGCTTGCCAAGAGAATCGGTACTCTTTTCAAAAGGAATCTTTCTTTGTGTCTTTTGATATTTAAAGAGCTATAATTACAATGGCAAAGCTTTGAATTCTTTTTTTCCCCCGTCCTCTTTTACACATTAATTTATGGACCAATCCAACATTACAGACAAGCTAATGAAAGAACCACACACTCCCTTTATAATTTTTTCTTCCTTTTACAGTTTCACTTGTGTGGATGAATGCAAAGCAGTTAATGCTATAAATAAGTTTAATGATGTATCTCTTCTCTCAATTGCTGGTTGTTGATGCTGCAGTTCTGCATAATAGGAAAAGAAAAGAATTGAATTTAAGTCTTTGTCTCTTTCTCATGCTCCGAAAGGTTCTTCCAGTTACTAAATACAAGTATTGCTCTCTTAGTTCTATTCTATATATTTAATGTTCTCAACATGATTACCTCATCACTTCCCTTCCACTCCCTATTTTGGTATTTTTAGCTTTGTGAAAAAATCAAAATTACATAAGGCAACTTGCTTCAGCAAAATCAGCAAAATCTGGTAACCTCATATGAAGTAATGTTTTTTCAGTTGGTCAGGGTTGGTGGAGAACTGCAGCAAGTATAAAGAGAGAAGACTGCCTCATGCAGCATTCGTATGCTTTCAGACATATTGTGGGGAAGCCTGAGACTAGCACTTTTCAGGACTGAGGGTGACATTCAGCCCTGAACAGTGAAGACTGTGCTACTTCCAGGTCAAGGGGTTTAATAAAAACCTTGTTGTCACCTAAGCTGGGGAATATCTGGATTGCCTTTTGGAGTTTTTTTTGCAGCGCTTCTTAGTCTGGGTGCAAGCCCCTGCTAACAGAACTACACAGCTTCCAGTCTTGTTTTTTTCTTTGGTCAGACTGGAGCACAAAACAAGCCTAAATTTGCCTTGAAATAAGGAAAGTAGGAGTTCTGCAGTTCCTAAATGGTAATGTGGAAAGCTATAAATAACTTCCATAAAACTAAAGTTAGTATCACTAACTGTAATGGTGTTGATAGGACATGTTGTGCTCTCTATGCAGGGAAAATAGGACTTTGATCAGACAGCCTACAAGGATAACAAAGCAGTTGATCTCATCCATCTCACATTTTTGCAACAGATTTGGGCATGATCTACCTCTGATTGCCGTGTTGAGAGCTGGGAGGTAATTCCCACACAAGGGACATCTGCCAAGTGAAAGGTCTAATAGTGCCCTTTTATCTAAGGAGGCAACAACACTGTAAAATAAATTCCAGGATACCTTTGAAAGCAAAGAGCTGTTTTCACAAAGGATTGCAAAGATACAGATAGCCCAGGGACCTGCCTGTCTGTCTGCAATGCAGATGCAGTGATGTGACAGTCTCTATCTTGAAGGGTTCAGGAAGAATATAAACTTTGGGATTGGGGTTGCAAGATGCTGTGGAACCACTGTGTAGCATTATGGCAAGTGCAACATGACATGGTTCTTCACCATTGCATCAAGGACCTGGGCTGACAGAAATGAGCTGTGGCCCTTTAGATAGGCATCCCATCTGATTTGCTTGAGATGCAAATATAAAGTTTGTACTAATCTCAAGAGAGACTGCAAAGTCCTAGGGTGCCTTGGTTAGACAACAAAAAATATTTAAAAGGGATCAGTGAGTGAAACTTAAAACTACTGTCCTTGAAGTGGTCTGGGTGCATCCTGGAGCCTATTCCATGTTGTTATCCACACTCCCTCTTTCCTTTGTTCCATTGCTAATTAATCCTTCTTTTGTAGTGTAGGATAGCTTCTGTGGCAAGAGTGGAGGATGTCTCAACCCTCGTTGGCTTGTAGAGTGATGCTCTGAATTTAACACATAAACCTGCAGAGTGAATTTTACTTAGCATCACTGAGCGGTTCCACAAAATACGGCTTGTTTTCTTTCCTGCTTTTTCACACTGCAATGTTTTAGAAATAGAGGTGTGCTCTGTAAGGAAAGAAAGCAGATGCCTGCTCCCAGAAGTGGGTCCTGGACTGTTGATCTTGGGTGAAGCATGGTACAAAAAGACCATGCAATGGGCGGAGTTAATGAAGACGTAGTGGAATGCCCTTCGTGGTCCTTCAGTATATGTGTATATTTGATTCAGGATTCATGAACTAGATGGTTAAATACTGGATGCCTTTTGGGGGCCTGCCTTGAAAGGATGAGGCATGACACAGAAAAATAAGAAGCCTGCCAATAAAGCTGGTTGGATCTTGGAAAAATGCCGAAAGAAATCCCAAATTTCTTGACCTTCTTTGTATGTTGTTCAGACCCAAGATGCTAGATGTTCTTGGCCGAAAACATCAAACTGTATTATCTGAGTCGTTCTGACATTGATGAGACTCGAAGAGAAAAGACATAGAAGCACTGCAAGATGGCTAAGAAGGAAGACCCAGGGAGCTACATATCAAACCTCACCTTGGTGTCTGGTGAGGGGATGGAGCAGCTAATCCTGGAAACAATTTCCGGGTGCATTACGTATCAGAAAACCATCAGGAGTAGACAGTGTGACTGACTTCCAACTTGATCAACTTGATAAACTTCTGTGATGAAGCAGCTAGTCTGGTAGATGAAGGGAGGGCAGTGCATATTGTCTAGCTGGACTTCAGTGAGGCCTTTGACACTGTCTGCTGTAAGGTCCTCAGAGAGAAGCTGTTGTATGGCCTGGATGAGTGGATTGTGAGGTGGATTGAAAACTGCCTGAATACCTAAGCCCAGAGGGTGGTGATCAGCGGTGCAGTGTCTAGTTAGACACCAGTGACTAGTGGTGATGCCCAGGTATCAATAATGGGTCTAGTCCTGTACAGGATTTTAATTTATTATCTGGATAGTGGGGCAGAGTGCACTCTCAGCAAACTTGCTGATGACACCAAGACTGGCTGATAGGCCACAGGATCATTATGCCATCCAGAGGGACCTCGACAGGCTGGAGAAATGGGCCAACAGGAGCCTTGTGAAGTTCAACAGGGGGAGCAACAAACATGTTGGGAAGAACAACCTCATGCACTGCTACATGCTGGGGACCACTCAGCTGGAAAGCAACTTGGCACGGTCTTGGTGGGCACCAGACTGAATGTGAGACAGGAATGCACCCTTACTGCAAAGAAAGCAAATGATATCCTGGGCTGCATTAGGCAAAGAATTGGCAGCAGATAAAGGGAGGTAATCCTGCCTTCTGCTCAGCACTGGTGAGGCTGCATCTGGAAGGCTGGGTCCACAACTGGGCTCCCCCAGCACAAAAGACACATGAACATACCAGAGAGAATTAACAAAGAACCACAAGGATGATGAAGAGAGTGGAGCATCTCTCATATGAGGAGAAGCTGAGAGAGTGATGGCTGCTCAGCCTGGAGAAGACAAGGCTCAGGGGGATCTCTGAAGTGAAGGAGCAAAGAGGACAAAGCTAGGCTCTATTTGGTGCTGCCCAGTTCCAGGACCTGAGGCAATGGGCCCAAACTAAAATGTGGGAGGTTCCCTCTGGACATCAGGAAACACTTTTTCCTTGTGAGAGTGATGAAGCCCTGACATATCTTGCCAAAAGGGGCTCTTGATTCTTCTTTTACGGAAATATTCAAAAGTCGTCTGGAGCAATGGGCCCTGCCCTGCTCCTAGGAATTGGACCAAATACCCCTAGAAATCCCTTCCAACTTCATCCATGCTTTAGTTATGTCAAAATTCGAATGATTTCCTGAACAAGAATTTATTGAACAGCCTCCTTCTTTAGGAAAAAGGAGCATATATTTAAACTGTTCTCGTGAGATGTAATTTTCCTCGTAGTATTTCCCCAGGTATTTTATGGTCTTATGTTGACAATTGTAATACTTAGCTCTTTCTGTAAGTCCAAAATGTTTTGAAATCAGCAAAAATACTTAAACAACTCTTTCTGGTGAAAGGTAACTTATGGTTTATTTGTGTGAGATTCTTCATACAAAATAGAAACCAGGGAAAGTTTTAAATCTGCATAACTGTTATGTTAAATTGCACATTAATTTTCACATAGTGTTCAAACTACTCCTGCTGCAGCCAAGGAACAATGGGAGAGCAGGTAATTAAACACCTGCAGATTTTCATAGATTTTAATGGAAAAGTGTGTAGTCTGGCAGATAATGTGTCTCTTAAGTTGCGTAAGTAGACTATTTGAAGTACTGTTAAAGCAGCACTTTTATTGACATTTTGAACACTTTTTCCATCAATGCCATTACAGATTAATTATTTTCAATTTTCTAAAGTGCCAAAAACCCCACATTAATCTACATCAGCTCATGTGATAGAAAAAGAAAGCTCTGAAACATCTACAACCCTATAACAGTATGTTCTGATAATTATTAAATATTTAATCTTACCTTTAAATTCATTTAGATCAGGTATCTGTTAATTTTTCATTAGCGGGTGAGAATTTTTAATCAAAAATGTGAAAATTGGTGGCCCATATGTGTTCTGCTAAACAAATGTTTCATGAATAATATTTAATAAAAACTTCCCCTTCCTTTTTGGAATGTCATCTTTTTTGTGGTGGAAAATGATGTACATTTGAGAGCACTTTCTGAAGTGAAAAGCGGGGTAGTTTGGAAATTTTTTGTATCTTTTTTTTTTTTTTTAAGCAGCTTTAATAATTAGTCTGAAAGTCTGGAATCTTCTACGTATTGAAAGGAACTAAGTGCCACAGTTCTATTGAAATTCAATTATATTCAGGAGCCTAGTCCTTCTATAATCACTTTAACATATCAGTCAAAATTAAATTGATCAGTTGCAATAGCTGGTATGATAATTTAGGAGAATTTACTACCAGTAAATGCTATTTCAGGAACTGTCATCAAGTTTCAAAGAAAAAAAAGAAGAATATTCAGTAACTGAAAAAAATCTAGTATATATGAAAATGCGCTCATTTGGCTCAGGTCTTGTCTTATATCACAGCTGAATTTTTGAAAGTTTTGCCCTGAATGGCATTCAATTTGTGATATTTAGGGCTTCTTATTAAAAGAAAAATTTCCTTGTTTTCTTTCTGTACAGCAGTGACAAACCAAGTGGTTTGTAAGACAAAGCTTCTTGGGCTGGAGAGCGAATAATGCTGCTAAAATTTGTGTATTTAGTGGCCGAGCTGGAATGAGCTGCTTGTGCACTGAAATTAGAAATATCTGCCCACATTTAAAGCCCCAGCTCGTTCTAAGGCAATGCTTTGAAGTCAGAAGTATTTACTGTGAAGCAACAAGGCTTCCCACTCCTGCCTTGCTTATCCTTCTGCACTTCCATGCTTGTGTTGAGGTCAGTTCAGAGATTTTTGAATGTTGCCAGGCTGATGCAAGTGGAGAAGCATTGAAACTGTAGTGAACAATGAATGATGCAGTGAACCTCTCCCTGCTAGCTGGACAGACTCTCTGTCTTCGGATGATGTCTTGAGGATGGGAAATTTGGGCCTTTTCCTGGTTCCAGCCAGATGCGAGCCATTTCTTTGTGTCTCATAGCTGTCTGTGTGACAAAATTGCCACCCCTCATCTACATCCCTCTCTGCATCCATCCAAATCATAAGGAAACTTGAGCTTGGCTGTGGTTTTGAATGCCAGGCTTGTACCTCCACTTCTAATTTTCACACCACCAGCTTGTGGCAAGCTGTGGGATAGCTGTCACCTTTGTGAGCCTGGAGTGGATGTGCTCTGGGTTAAAGCTATGCAAAACCTACGTGCTCCTTCTTGTGCTCTGCAGGGTCTGCAAGGAAGTGGGCAAACTTCCCAGCTCCGGGCTCCAGGGTGACACGTCACGCTAGAAATAAAAGTGAGATAGCCTGTGCTTGCTTGCGGGCTTAGAAACGCAAGCAAAGAGATTTGAGCAGAACAAAATGCCTTTTTGTTTGTTTGTTTGCTTGTTTTTTGTGAAGAGAAATGCCAGAAATTGGGAAGAGAGTCAACGGCCCGGCTGTGCTGGTATTCTTTTCTCTCCCTCAGTAGTGGCGTGCCGCTGGAGCCTGAGCCTGGCAGCATGGGCTTGTCTGGGTAGCGACTCACAACCTGGTGTCAGCTGCTGGCTTCAGCAGGCCCTGGGACCCAGCAGCCATGTCAAGAGGTACCTGCTCTGTGCAGTGAGCATATGGCACAGCTCCCCTCCCGCTCCCCAGTCCATCCTGCCAGTGCTCAGCCCTGTCTGCACCGCTGAGAGCTCACCTCCGCTGCTCAGCTCTCTGTACATTTCATGTTGAGCTCCCTGCATTTAGGTTGTTTTGTTGCTGTTCCGGTAGCAAAACGTGGAGAAAGAGTTAAATAAATTGGGCAGCGCGTGTGTGACCGTGGAATTACGAAAAGCCCTGGCTCCTCCAGCTCAGCAGCAGCTGACAGGGGATTCGGGGGGTGTGGGGCTGCAGATGGCACCGCGTTATTACAGCCGCAGGATTGACGAACGTTTGCTGCGGAAATCTCTTGCCCTTGCCACGGAGACTGACCTTGAAATGCTGCAGAATTCCTGGGGTGGATTTCTGTGTGCCTGTACCAAAAGCCTGAGTTGGTTGGAGGTGTTTGCTTGCTCTGTCATGTAGCTGTGTGGATGGCGCTGTGAAAGGGGCTGGTGCAGGCTACCTGAGAGCTGCCTGTATTGCTGAGGGAATAGATTTGATTGCATCCGTCCGTTTCTAGCTGCGACTGCTAATGTGATATCTTTGCTTCGATATGTTTAAAGCTTGTTTTTATGCCTCTCAATATCTGTTTCCCAACATTCAAAAATGCATGCTATCTGTGAAGGTGAGCAAGGAAAGGCAGAGAGCGAGGGTACTTTTTTCTGCCCACCGAAATGATCCCTTATGCTGGTGTTTCTCTGCTTATAACCATTTCTCTTTGGTTTTTTTATGCAGCATAAAAAGTAGAATTCAAAAAGCCCAAACAAACCAAAACCCCAATCCTTCCACCAAACCCAAACCCAGAAAACATATTAAAAAAAAAAAAAAGCTCCACATTTATCACTGGCAACACATAACAAAGTCTTACAAGATCATGAGTCTATATTTCTTTGTGATTTATGATGCACTGCTGTAAAACAACCTGAAGCATCTTACAGAGGTAAGACCAGGAGAACATAGTCAAGGCAGAAAAGTGACTGATAAGATTTCCTAGAAAATAAGTCTCAGGAAAATATTGCTCTAGAGAGGCAGCAGACCTTTAAAGAAGGCACTCTGAGGCTACAATTGAAAGTAGAGGGAGACTAGAGAGTAAAAAAGCAAGTATGGCCAACTTCTGAATACTTAGATGACCTTGAGCAGAAAAAGGACTTGTGCAGATTCAGAAAACAAATGAAGTTACTAAACATAAGTATAAAACAACAAAAATTGCCTGTAAGGAAAAAGTCAAAAGGGCAAGATCAAGAAATCACTATGCATATTACATAGACTATAAAGAATGACAGGAAATTATCTTCCGTTGTTAGTAAGAAGACAGCCAAGGAAAAAATTGTCACTGCTCAAAACAGAGAGAAAGCTATCAAATGTGATGAAGTCTGAAATTCTGGAGCTCCTTGTTTTAGTTCTCACCAAAAAAAGACATTGCTCAGATTATTAATACAATTAACAAAAAAGAATGATAAACCAGAAATATTTCACAGACCTAAAAGTATAGGTTAGAGAGTATTCAGGAGACAGATTTGTTCAATTCAAAAATATCTAACGTTTATCCAAAGCTCCTTAGAAAGAAGGATGAAGCAAATTCCAAAAAGTAAAAAGTTACCTTTGAAATCTCATGAATAGTACTTGGGGTTTTAGAAGTCTGGAAAAGGACGAATATGATTTCTGTTTTCAAAAGGCATAAAGAAGGAGTTTGTGAGATAGAAATTAATGTAATTTCAATTCCTGGTGAAATAAACAAGCAAGCAAACAAAAATGATAATATAACTATTTGCAAGCTATTAAAGAGGTGCAATGGAATCATCATGAAGAGTTGTTGGAAACAACGTGCATCAAATCAGTTTCATATCTTTCTGTTAAAGTGACAGATACTCTGGGGAGACAGAACCATAGACATTCTAACTTTCACAATTCAAGCTTTTGATGTTGACTTGCACAATGTTTAAAAGTAAGCTGCAGATTCACATTCTGGACAAAACTACTGTATTGCAAGTGTAAACACTGAAAAATTGTGCTGACAGTAGTCTGTTTTCAAGATAGAACATTGTGTTTTCCATTGCTTTGAGTGCTTGTTTTGTTCCTGTCTTGAGTTTTAACCAAATGTTTCAATTCGTTACATGGCTAATGGAATGAAAAGTTTGTTTATTAAATCTATAGATGACATCTAGGTGGGAAGACCTGTAAATGTCCTGGAGGAGAGAATTAGAATTTGAAATGAACTAAGGGGAGAAATAAGATAAAATTCAATTATACAAATTCTACTTTTAGGCATGTATAAACAGCTGCATAAACACAAGTGGAAGAACAAGCTCATCTATAGAAAAGGATCTGCAGGTTATAGTGGATGCAAATTGCGTGAGTCTAGCCACTGTTGCAAAAAATTGTAAATGTTCTGGGACGTATAAATCTTGTCTGCTAGATGTGATCTTGCAAGAACAGTTAGTTTTGGTCTCTGTGTTTGGAAAAGGTGTTGTCTGACAAGATAAAGTTTAAAGGAGAGCAGAGAAAATGTTCTCTAAAAAAGGCCTATACCAAGGTGAAAAAATACGCTCTCCAGGGAGTAATTTGGGTTTCATTTGTGTCTTCAAATAAAATAACAACACAACAACAATGACAAAATAAAAATAATAATTGTAGTACTAAAGTTGTTTGAGAAGGGTTAGTGTTCCAATTGGCTTTTCCTGTATGGGTAAAACAAAAAGTAATGATTTTAAGTTACTTCAAGGGATGCTTCAATTAGGACTCAAAGAACACTATTAAGAATAGCAAAGCCTGGGCAGCAGCTTTCTTGAAAATCTGCAAGAACTTCTTGTAAAAAGCCTGTAAGAGATTGGAAAACCATCTGTCTGAAGCAGTACAGGAGTATCAGGCTAAGGGATGAACCAGATGAAGTCTGGAGGCCTCTTCCAGGCTTTCCTTTTAAAGTTTTTATATTTGCTACTTAAAAGATGAAGTGTTTAGAGACAAATGAGTGTTTTAGGGTCAGGTCTTCCCTCCCACAGTGTACTGCTATACCCAGGATTTTTCCAGGAACTGTCTTGCAGTTATCTTATTTGGTCAGACTCCAAAGAATTGGCTCTGTTTCTTCTCATTAATGAAAATTAATAGTTTCAATAAACACTCTTAACCCTGAGGTTTTTATTGAGCAGGATATACTAGAATGGGCCAAAACTTAGGCTAATAGCAGTGACAAAAACCTTTCACACTGGGTCTTAGGTGCTGATAAGATTTATAGGTTTCTACTTTTTTTTCTTCCTATAAAACAGGACTGAAGTTCCTCTCCCCTCACTGTGAGGCAAATATTGATTGTTTCCTATTATACATGTAGTATTTTATAGCAGGAGTCAATAAATCAGACCTTCTCATCTCAACAATAAGAATCTGGAGCAGGGAGGCAATGAACTATACTTGAATCCCACACCAGATATTTTGGTGATGCTTACAAGTAGGAGAATTTCACTTACACACCTAACATTTTCTCATGAATGGTTTAGATTTGTGTTTTTATTAAAACAGTTTAGCATCTATCATTGTTGTTGCTGTGCTATCTTTAAGTGCTTTGTTGTAGAACAAGTCCATTACTATGGCTCTGTTTACAGCCTAACAGTTCAGCTGTAAGATTTTATAAAGACATTGTGGGTTAGATGTTTCTTTGTCTTTTAGATATAAATAATATATTATTTCTTTAAGAAGAACATTGCTTCTAATTTAATAGAAAACAATTCAGTAATAGAGAGGGCTCTTTGAATGTTATGTTGGCAGGTTTGAGAAAACCATAGTAGACTTTTCAGGTGAAATAAATAATGGTACACATATCTTTTATAATGATTAGCATTATTATTCTTATTAATAATACCACTACTCCCAGGTATAAGAAAGACTTTTTTTTTTTTTTTTGCCACACGCTGATACAACACCTTTCTACAGCCTTTTTCATAACTGGAAGAAATGTCATACAGAACAGCAGCCACACACCTTAAATTAGAGTCCAGCAAATGTGGTTATGTTGAGGAGTTCTGAGAGACAGAGGTACTAATTTGTAGAGAGATAATTAAAGAGAATGTACGTGCTACATGCCATATCACAGCCCAGGCTCTCCCTTTTCTTATACATTGCTGCTTTTCTGAGAGAGGGCTCCTAATTTGGGGGTTTAGATGCCTGTAAGAATAGGTATCTCACCTGGGTGAGATATAAGTATCTTCCCTTCAGAATAGAGAAAGATAGTGCCAACTGCTATTTTTAGGGATGATCATACTAAAAGTCAGTATCTTGCCTTCAGTCCATTGCTATTGTTCTGGGTTTGGCTTGGGTAGAATTAATTGTCTTCACAGTGGCTGGTGTGGGGCTGTGTTTTGGATTTGTGCCTGAATGCAGGGTTGATAATATAGAGATGTTTTTGTTATTGCTGAGCAGGACCAAGGCCTCTTCTGCTTTTTGTGCTGCCACGCTGGTGAGGAGGCCTGGGAGGGTGGGACAAGACACAACTGGGATAGGTGACCTCAGCTGACCAAAGGGGCATTGCAGACCATATAGCATCATGCTCAGTATATAAAGTGTGGGGAAGAAGGAGGAAGGAGGAACGTTTGGAGCAATGATGTTTGTCTTTCAAAGTCACTGTTAAATGTGATAGAGCCCTGCTCTCCTGAAGATTGCTGTACACCTGCCTGCCCATGGGAAGCACTGAATTAATCACTCGTTTCACTTTGCTTGTATGTGCAGCTTTGGCTTTCCCTATTAAATTGTCTTTATCTCAACCCATGAGTTTTCCAGCTTTTGCATTTCCAATTCTCTCTCTGATCTTGGTAGTTGTGGGAGTGAGCGAGTGGCTCTGTGGGGCTTGGTTGCTGGCTGGGGTGAAATCATCACACCTATATAGATTGGGGTTTTTTTCCCAACAGATGAAAATTTTGGGCTGGTGATGTTAAATAAGCTCTGGATTCATTTTTGTAAGTATTTAGTAAGCATTTGGCTTGTGCATTTGCTGTCTCCTGTCCTCATCTGCATTTGATCCCCTCAGAGACTGGAAAGGAAAGGTGGGATAAGAAGGATTTTTTTTTTGTTTCTGATTTAGCAAAGTGCCAAGCATGCTGCAGCAGTACTGAGATGGTCACTAGAAGCATCCCTGTAGGCAGTGGTTAGAAATCAAACTGTAGTTTGCTCCTCAGCACCAGTAGAATTTATTAATATGTATTTAAACTGTGCATTTCTTGCCTTCACTTTTATCTGCTACTGTGGCAGAGGTCTTGTGCTTAATTTCTATGGTAAGCAATTTGGAATAAATAGGAAGAGGAATACACATCCTGTGTGGTTATTACCTTTTCTTCATTTAATAATGTGGCCAGGAAATGCTGCAGAGAGGTACTTTCTCTCTGATGCTCCGTTTTTAAATCATGGTCAGAAAGCAAGTTACTGAGAGGTCTGGTAGTGCATGGTCCCCTTTAGGTCAGCTCCCATGTGGTTAATACCTGTCTGTGAATTGTTTAGTTCCTCGTTCACTGAGGGTAAGTTACCTTATGTGGGCTACATGGTAAAAGATGTACATTCTCAATCAGTGACTGAGAAATAACTGGCAAAGGCTGAATTTACATAGTAGTACTAACTTGTTCATAAAATAGTGGTACTCACAGGGTAGGCAATTTTATCAACAGAGTGACCACTGCAAATTAAAGGCTTGATGAAGTCAGAAATAAAGTCTGCATGCCATAGGAACACTTAAGTAAGCTGATTGTCTTTCCTTCTATTTGTGGTCATAATAAGATGTTAAAACCGGAGGTGATTTTGCTGTATTTTTCTTTCTATTGGCACCATAAACGCAAATATTCATTTCTTTACTGAACCTTGTCCAATGTAGCTGGCCTTGTCTATTATTTAACAGGACAGATACATAATACAAGACCATAGGCTCCTCATATTTAGTGCTTGAACAAGAGCCAGGCTATGTCACTTAATTTTTCTAAGTGGTTGGATCCTTTACAGCCTTTTAAGAATAATGGCTGCGTGACCCACTGCGTGTGCTGTGTTCATGCGGCTGAAGTATCGTAACCTACTTCTCTGAGAGCATCGTCATTGCTGTGTACTGGAGTTGGGGTTTCAGATGCCTCAAAGAAAAGCATATGCAGAATTGTTGTAGGTTTTTCCTAATAACCCATTGATTACTCAAATCAGGATTACTCCAGCTGCATGTGAAGAAGGTGATGAAGCATATGGTTAAAAGAAAAGGCACATGTACAAGTTTTTCTATGGCTTAATGTAGGCTCTTTCCAAAATGTTAACTGGTCTCGCTTGTTTTTCCACTCCACTCTTTTTATTGACAACAGGCCACTGTACAGGCATGGGAGTCAAAGTGATGAAACTGACAGGTGAAGGTGATCTCCACATGGGAACAGGCAAGAGACAGTCTGAGTTATCAGCCTGGGGCCTTGGGTTCTGCTCACATATTTGGGGGTGGTTTCTCAAGACATGATCCCCTCAGAGAGCCTCTCCTACCCGGTGCAAGGCCTGCAGGGGCTGTGAGCGGGGCATCCATACCTCACACAAGTGAGTATTTCAGGGCTGTGGGAGAGCTCCCAGGATTTGCCTCTTCCTTGCCATGCAGCATCTTCTATTTCCCTCTCAGATGTTCCTCTGCTCTGCATGCTGGCTTTGGTCAATCCCAATTCTGAAGCCATGGCCATAGTTTCTTGGCCATGTAACTGTTAATTATGGTGAATATTGCATCCCTATATGACTATGAATGTTGTACACAGGAGCATATGGGCTCTGTGCTAAAAAGGAGACTTTTGTAGTATTTTGTAGTAATAACATGTATTTTAAAACTTTGGTTTTAAACACATATGGAATTCTGAATAAGGAAAAATGATGCCCCTGTGATGATTTAGATTTCTTCCGTTGCCTCAAACTCCTCATTTAAAAATGAATTATCAAGTAAGAAATATTAAAAAAAATCAAAATGAAGGATAAAACAATCCTTTCTTTCCTTCATCCTTAGAATCTTAAAAAAAAAAAAAAAAGTATTTTAAGGGAAGCTGTCAAGGTAAAAAAGCACTGTCATTTTCATTCTTCTGGGAAGAGAAGAATATCTCTAGCAAAACTGTAGCAATTAGATTCTTGCTTTCTTTCAGGATTTTTTGTTGTATGAATCTCTCCTCATTATTTATATAATGTGATTTAATGTTTTATATCCATATAGGTGGTTTGGCCCTGGTCCTGCAAAGTCATGTCTTTTGTATCTTTCATGACTTTCTTGAAACAACAGGATCTCAGCATTACTGATACAAGGACATTTATTTAGCAGCAGAACATTGCATAGCTCCTGAAAATCATGGTATTGATTCAAAGTGGAAAAGGAATGTGTCTGCATTAAGCAGATTTAGTGGTCTGGGACTGCATTCTGTGACCTGTTTTCCTACACAGAATTTAGATAGAATATTCTACTTTAGCTTTTTAAAGTAGCTGACTTTTTGCATTTGGTTAAGATAACTCAATACTAGAGAGTGGGAACTGAAATGCCAGGAAGACTGAAACTAAGCCGTATATATCAGTCTTTCTTCCCATCTGGATTGTAATAAATAAAAAAAAAAAAATATTTTATTCACATTTGGATTTTTTCCTAATTTCTTCATTACACTGTTATCAGGACATGAATGATAACATGGCTTTTGAAATTTAATATAAAATCTATCATCCTAGTAAAACAACTGCTGAATCTAGTAATTTTCCATTTGGCTCTGTACAAACCTTACTTGCTGGTGTTGATTTTTGTTGTTGTTGGGGTTTTTTTCTGCTCATTTTCCTCAGGCTTTCTAATGTTTTGAATGGCTGTTACTGAAGCTCTTTTGTGCTTGATCAATTCAAGGCTACTACTTCTGTTCCAGGGATCTGATTATTGACAGTCCTTTCTCGCTGGACTATCGGGTAACTTGACACCAGCTGTGTGGTGGGACTGTCCCAAGGCATCATTTTAGGATACAAATCTCCAGTGACACTTCAGTGGTTCCAAGGAGAGGGAGGATTAATCTGGCTGCAGTCTGGCCTGAGATTTTGCAATTACTGCAGACCTGCCTTAGGTAAAACATACAAGCTATGCCACTGCAATGCTAACACCTTCCAATCCTTTCTACGCAAAATGTATTTCTTTTACATTTCTAGATTCTGTTTTCCACATTAATTATTGTTCTTTTACATGTTTTGCAATAATTGTTAATGTTGTCACTGCGCCACAAATTAACAGGACTTCTGTTTTAATATGGCTTTATTGCCATTAAGGAACTGCAGTAAACAGCCAGACTCTCTCTCTCATACTGGCATGGTTTGTTAGGAGACAACTCTTTGTGGTAAATCCTAGTCCTGTTAAGCACTGATTAACTTGAATGGAATCTGCAACATGTTCACTTTTGCCAAACCATGAGTTAAAATTAATTATGCAGACAATTTCTAAAGAGCTCTTGTTATAGTCAACATTATTAATATTAGTTCAACACTCCTTTATGCTTCCGAGATATTTCCCACAGTCCTGGAACTCCCATTTTTGATCTTGGCTCATTCCCTTGAAAAATTCATTTATTGGCGCTATTCTTTACCAGATCTTATATCTGTGAGGGATTCAATACTATTGAAAATAGGAACAGAGTGAAAGTTATCAATATCTACATCCAATCATGAGAACTGTAGCATGCTACTCTTGTTACTCCAGGTCATTATTTTGTCTGGTAATGAGTACAGACTTTCAAGGACAAAGAGGTAAAATTAGGTTATGAAACACAGAGGAGAGATTGTAGTCAAGAAAGGAGGGAAAAAACCCACACACACAAGAAAAAAAATGGAATCAAAAGGCATAGGATGAAAACTACCCTCAGTATACGTGGAAACAGTATCAAAATCTGGGGTAAAATAGAGCTGACAGAAATGTGATTTTCTTTTTTCCAGGTGGCCATGTGAATTTTTCTATACAGCTTTCTCATGTATTTTATCTGGTACCACCAGACTTCTTAACACTCTCAGTTCACTTGTGAGACTAAACAGTTCCTTCTCTAGACAATGCTGCACTTTTTGTAAGGATCACATCATTCTCATTAATTTTAATGAGCATTTAATGCATCTCAAGTGTGTTATTTTTACATCCTGAAATTTGTGACTGTTGAAGGGTTAGGAACATGAATTTTTATTATTATTTGGCCAGCACTGCACTGTAGAACTGGCTATTCCTGGCTAAGTGATGGAGTAGCCCTGAGTATGGAATATCTTTATTCCTTCTGAGTGAAGAATGAAAGGTCTGGCACATCTGTGCCTTAACACAGATTAATGAAACTTACAATTTTAAGGCAGTCACAAGGCTTTTAAAATAGTGTCTTTTTTGGTTTAACTAAGCATTAGAAATTCACAGAGAAACAAAGAAACTCAAGTTGTCAGAGGAATATCATTGTCCTGTCAAAGCAGCCAGTCCCATTGATGATGTCTTTCTATTACGCAATATTTGCCTGAGTTTAGTTATTGATATTTATTTATATTTCAGAAAAACAGATGTCTCTCTCTTATCTCATTCAAAGAATTCTACTGATAATGTCAGTCTTTTTCCAGGTAGTTGACCATTTAATCAGAGAAAGCCACTTCCTTAAATTATACAGCAGGATTTAGTACCTGTATATTAGGTTGTCTTGACTTGATTAAATTCAGATTTTATATGTTTCCATTGGCAATCTTTTTGCAAATAGAATAAAATTTTTTAAATTTGCCTCTTGCTTGATCAGGGCATGCTGTTCTCCCCTTGCATTCCCCATATTTCCACTTCTTGATCAAATTCTAGTGCTCAGAATAAGAGTAGCGACAAGCCAGTCAAAACCTAAATCCAATCAGCAATTCAGATTTTAAAAGTAGGGACTAATATTCGGTGGTTCTGGAATCTTCCCTTACTGCCATTTGCAGATTAGATCTGAGGCTGTTTAATTACTACTGTAGGGTAATTTAATAGTGTTTTAATAACAATGACTTACATCTCAGAGAGGAGTTCAGAGATCCAGGACGACATCCATTTTCTGTGAAATATTGTCCCATTTAAGCAAAATAAATAGTAATCTGTAGTTGAATTGCAACAACATAAAGGAATAAAGACAAAGTAGCATTTGAAATACTTAAATACAAAATATTTGTTTGGTTTTTGGGGTTGTTTTCGGTCTTCTAACCATTCTAATTAAATTGTCCGGCACTCTGGTTGCACTTGTCCTTGCTTCTCTGGCATTCTTCACTAGCCTTAGTATTTTGCAGGTTCAAGGCTTTGTAGGTGAAAAAGAAGGTTTCTCTAATGGTTTGTTGCTGTTGGGATCCTACTCTATCAGTACTGACCATGAAAGTCATCTGTAATAAAAGCACAACATTGCAGCTTATGACTCTACTATCCAGTGAGGTCAGAGTTCACTAATGCATGTGGTGAGTATTGTATTGAGGCAGTACTTCTTGAATAGTTCCAAAGGAGTAAAAAGTAAGGAATCTTTTTCATATGGGAATTTTTATTTTTCATTAATGATAGCTCATTGCTGGCATTATGGTTGTCTCAGGGTGCTAATGTTTCCCAGCTACTATGTCCTGCATATCTCTGCAGCTGCCAAGGGTCAGGGTTGGGGTTAAATAGTTGTTTGTACAAAATCAGTAGTCACGGGTGATTTTGAAGATGTGTTTTTCAGGTAATTGGGAAGTATGGATTTGCTCCTCTAACATTTTCTTGTGAATGTTCTGATAAACAATATACCCTTGTTTGCAAGGCTGACGCTCGGATGCAAATGAGTACAGCAAGAGAATTCTCCCTGTACTGAATGCAGCAGTCACAGCCAAAGATTATAAACAATCAATTGGCTGAATTACAGTTGCAGAAAACATTTGTTGAATAGTTTCAATTAAGGAGCAGTCTTGTGAGAATCAAAGTTGCTCGGCATTTGAGCTCGGCTATATTAGTTCAGCTAGGTGCAGGTGGTTACCCTCAAGTCCAGAGTGTTTTTCCATACCTCTGAAATTTGATGTCTCCCCTGACCCTAATTGTGATGTGGTTTGTGGGGCTGAAGGAAGTTTTTAGGGCTGAAGGGATTTTTTAGAGCTCTGTTGCTGTAGGGTAAGAAGACCATCATTGCCATAGCATTGAGAAGCTGTAGGATCCATGCTGCTGTTGCTGCAGCAGACATGGCTTTGCACCTTGCAAAGAAGTGACCTGTGCTTACTGTGTCAGGACTGCTGCTGGGTGAGGGGTCCACATGTGATCACACCAGCAGACCCTCCCCCAGTGCTGGTGGTGGGAGTGTGGGGATAGAGGGTGGAAAGGTCTGTGAGGGGAGAGGGGGTCTTCCAGTTCCTTCTTTTCCCAGCATGGGGCAGCATAAATTAGCTGCAAGTTCTATTACAAAACCTGTACTGTGAATTTAAACTCTGATTATAATCACAAGACAGAGGTTGGGCTACAGGTCTTCCCAGCCTAATATTCTGTTTCTAGCAGTCGGTGAGGGCAGATGCTTAGGGAAGTATACAGGAACATAAATAGTGATCCATCCCCTGCTAAACCCTCTCAACAGTCAGTGATTTAGGGATTATCCAGTTCAGCACTCTACTCAGCAAAAGAATAAAATATCTAGGAAGATCCCATATTCTGGACATCTGTACAGTCTTTGTCGAAAGAGAGATTAATTTTGTTCCATCAGAGGTCAGTTCAGGCAAAGCATTAGAGTTTGTCATGTTCAGGAGCGAGAGGACTTCACTGGGCAATAAATAACTCCTTGCTGTTTGATATTTGGAATACAGCAAGGTCTAAGTACTTCAGGGGAGAGAGGTCTGTATTCTGGGCTATGTGTACACAGTTAATAGAGAAATCTGTCCCTCTTTCTGGCCTGATGTGTTTTGACATTCACAGTGCTTTTTAACAACTGATCGATCTCCAGTCAATCGCAACAGAAGATGCAGAAAATCACAGTATGATCATTCAAATAAGGACCTATGATAAAACTGCCTTCTCTAGTGAAAGAGCAGGAGAAAGATGAAGGGGAGATATATTTCTATCATTTGTGACAGTCATAGCTGCTTGCAAGTGCTTTAATGTTGTGTACTATAGCTTCAAACATAGAGTGAATGCTTGGTGCAAGGCAAGCTTGCAGCCATCATTCTGTAAGATGCAATTGATATAAGATGTTATAGGAGACGTGGATATGTAGTTTCTGTTCTTTTGTTCTGTTTGCATGCACATGTGTGGGAAGTTAAGTATTTTTCAGGCTTAGGGAGAAATGGCTGCATTTCAGTCAATGAGAGTTAAATCCCAGCTTTATTGAAATCAGTGGTTACAACCAGCATGTAGGAAGTTGGTTTTTTTTTAAAAAAAAAAAAAAAAAAGCAGAATCCAATTTGAGATTTCTTATTACTAACCTTGTGCAAATATAATTCTTCTATATGAACTATCTTCATATCATGTCAAAAGTGAGAGAGTATTGGAATAGTTTTCCCCCAGAGCTCTGTCAGAGCTTTTCCATCAGCTGATTTTTATCATTGTCACTGATATATTTTTCATCCAGGATTTTTCTTCACCAGAGTCTGATAATTATGCTGACTGGTTTGGTGACTATTTCCATGGGGAACTAGTCTAAGAGCACCGTTATTCTTCTCACTTGCAATTGCAGCATATTTTGAACCTGTAAAGGAAATGTTGGTGCATTAAACAAACACTTCTGTGTTGGGGGCTAAGAGGGGAGAATCTGGACCAAGACTTTTACTTTTTCTAGGGTATTTGGAATTCAGATTCACGAGTGAATTGGAACAGTGCTTTGGGGCATGGGATGCATATTGGAAATGACCTTGTAACATCCTGCCTTGCTAAGCTACATAATGTTAAAGCAACATGGACCTGAAAGAGGAATTGCAGTTACTTCACTGCCTGGAATCAGGGTCACCAAGTGTTTGTAGCTTTGACTTCAGGAGGTGAGATATTCCCATCCTAACTGACCTTCTGATGACATTGTACAGTTTAGTATTGGGAACTAATGACATTTTCAGTGTTCCTCCACACTGCTGTGCTAGAGGAAAGTAAGATATGATTTCCATATGAAGATTTCCTTGAAGTTTCTCCACTTTTTGGGGCTACTGCCCTTATCATCCCTTCCCAGTGGTTTTGTGTATTTTGAGCTCCTTTATGACTCTGCTTTTTAACCCAGGCATCTTTATTTTTTGATGAGTATTAAGGATTGCTAATAGCCAAGTATTAAGGACCACTAATTATTAGAGGCACGTAGTATGATAAAACAATAGGAAAATTAATTGTAAGAGAACATGAAGTGATTCAGTTAAGAATAAAAACCTTAGCGTGGATGAGCACTAAAATGTTAGTGGATGTGTAGTGATTCATCTGCCTACTTTTAACAGCTGTCATTTAAATTGAATTTAAATACTGTAAACAAAAGTCTTTTTGTGGTGTGCTTGGAACTGTAATACAGCTGCAAAGTTCCAGAGGAAAATGCTGCATTGCAGCTCTCCTGTTTCGCAGCAAATCTCTGCTGGCATGTAACATGCAGAGGAGGAGCTTCAACACAAACGGGCTGTTTTCAGCTTCATTATGCAGATAAGTCGTCTCTATCATCCACATTATAAAAACATCTTTAACTTCCTTTGGGGCTGGAGGAGAAAGAGAGTAAGGGAGGAATGGGGGAAAAAAATATGAGGTCAGACAGCTCACACACTGCTTTCACCCGGCATTGCTGTTTCAGTGTTTCTCAGACTGCACTGGTTTTGCCTTTGTACAGATCCAACTGATTTTGACATCCGTGTTGTTTAATTTAAACTATTGCTTGTCACTGGGATTTAATATTAGACATTGTGGCGGTACTTTGGATGACTCTGAAAGGAGTATTCTGCGATGCTTTAGCCAACAGGCAGCCCTTCCTTCACTGAACGCTGTGATTTGTGTCTGGCTGCTGACACCAGGGAAAGTGAAGACCTTCCAAATAACCTTGAAAGAGAGCTGGCTAGCAGCCTCCCCATGCTTTTAAATATGGGGAAGGGTGTGGGTGAGTGGGTGTGTGTATAAAAAAACAAGGAGGGATTTAGAAGTCCCATAATTACAGGATTCATGTTTAGGAACTTGCCTCCTGAATTCCTCCCTGGTTGTCTGTAGTTTCTCACAATTGTTTAAGGCAAGAAGGACAAACAATTGGTTCAGATAGTGCCAGACTGAGAGGAGGGCAGTCCTTGAATGGTCTCAGAGAACACATTTACATAAATGGGATGACTTAGTGCTGTGTCATGCCAGGTGAAAAATGGGATTTGGGTAAGGGTTTTGCAATCCTCTCAGCAGGATTCTTCAAAATTTCAGAGGGGAAAATACCAAGATCTTGCAGGATAAGAGGTAATGTTGGAACTCCCAAGTTCCCATCCTACTCAGCAGATTATCCCTTCCAGCAAGGGCAGATTGAAAATGAAAACAGAAGAGCTACCATAAGGCTTTTTACCATTGACAGACTATTGGTTAATAGAGAATATTCTGTTGCCTTCCAGAAAGCTCAAATATCTTAAGATACACAGAAATCTACCTCCCTGGAATTCAGCAAAGAAGGGGCTGAAAAATTGAACCCTTTCTTTTTGAAGAGAGGAGTAAAGGAAATGGGAATGGAAAGCTTTTTTTTTTCTTTTTTAAAAAAATACTATCAGCAGCAACAACAACAAACTTACAAAGAACAGCATCACCAAACCAAAGTGCAAAACCAGTAATGTGTTACCACTATTTCACAGCTATATTTTCAACCTTTATCATATGTTTTCCCCTCTCCCTGGATAATTTCTCTTGTTTGAGTAGAATTAGGAAGGCAATATATTCTTAAAGAGGTGTTTTTCTTGCAGAAAGGTAAAAATCAGCAGAAAACAGTTCCTAAAGGTAGGGGAAGGAGTTTGCATACAGAGCTTTTGTTCTCACCTGTTTTGCAGCCTAGGCCTTTTGCTGGCCCATGAAGTTCAGCCCTTGCATTTGAAGCCTAATGCTGAATCCATTACAGGGCTCTGGTGAGCCTGCAATGAATTCTAGTCATTCCTAAGAGGATGCTCATGGCTCAGTTAACAAGGTTGAAGTTGCCTGGCCCCGGGCTACGTGTCCTATTTTGGGGTGGAAATACTTTGGTTGAAAGATTGAAAACACTTTTTTTTCCTTCTCCTGTCTCTTAACTTTTCATCAGGGATGCATCATTTTTGCTACAGTATTAAAATATTTACAGAATTGTTGGGAAACAGAAGAACCATTCAGACAAAATATTCATAAACTTCCCCCATAGATTCTGCATCCAAGACTGCTTCTAACAGTGCATTAATTAATTAAAGTACCTGTCCTATTGTTTCTTAAAGTATTTGGCATTGCTGAAGTGCATCTGCTGTTGAAACAGTAGCTCTGAAAAAAACAAGAGTACAATTATACAATATCAGTATTGTTTTTAAATTAAAAATACGGAAAGAAACTGTACTTCAGCCCACTTGAGAATCAGTCTGAGTGCTATAATTTGGATACAGATCTTGGGTCCTTCAAGCTTTTTGAATTTAGCATGTAGAAATAGCATTTCTCATCCTTGATCATGGAACCCACAACTTGTTGGGTTAAAAACAAAACTATTTGTTGGAACAGGACAAGAATTGCAAAAAAATCTGTATGTTGAATACTTTCATGTGGAAAATCTTGTCTGGCAAACACATTGTGTTTGGTAATTGAATGCAGGAAGCAGCAAATACAGTTAATGGCTTACCAGTGTTCAGGAAAGCTGCATGCAGAAAAGGGTGTGCGTTGTTCCCAGAGGTGATGAATGGCTTTTGCTCCAGTGATTTCTTTGCTGTAAATGTAAGTGCAGGTCAGATGAAACTATTTGTGAGTTGGTGATAAGCTTGTTGAACTTTCTTGACAAAAAAAAAAAAAAAAGAGAGAGAAATAAAAAAAAATTTGAAAAGTTTTTCACCTTCTTCAGTAGTTTTCCTCTTCCCAAGAAAAACCTGGCCATTTTGGCATCATCCAAAACAACTAATTTTTACATTTTAAATTTAGCCAGGAAGCCAATTGCCAGCTTTTCCATGTTCCTTTAATTGATCTCCATCTGGTAGTCCATGAACTTTGCCAGGAAAGAAGACTGAGAACATTGTAAAGTCTCCAGTCTTCATTTTGCAGCAGAGGTCACTTGTTACTTGAGACCTGATTGTTTTCACATTTGAAAGGATTTGATTCCTTAATTATCAATAGTAAGAACAAAGTGATTCACATTAAATTTAATGTGAATTTTAAACATACTAAGGTTTAAAAAATGAATCTCTTTAAGACATCTTTAACTGTTCAGCTTCTCTGTTGAGAAAAGTTGCTTCTTGCCAAGCAAATAGATCTTTAGAATTTTCCTTATGGTCAGACAAAACCAGTTCCTGATGATTAGTTTCCTAATGTTTTGCAAAGTCTCTCTGTGTTGTCTATTACTGAAGGTGCAGCAGGCAGGACAGAAGGGTGGTACAACTGGGAGTAACATCAGAGCTTGAAAGAAAACCAATCTTCAAGAAGCATTTTGTACCTTGAAGCATTATTTTCTGAGGCAGTGTGGGTCTTTAAGTGTCACAACATAAAGCTGTGGAAATGACAGAAGCAACACTTAAAAGAGAAGAAATAGATATGATGACTGGACTGAATGCTTTTGTAAACTGCTACAAAAAAAAAAAAAAAAAAAGCCAAGATTATCTCACTTTGTAAATTGATGTGATAGACAAATAATGCCAGTTTGATGTGCTTTTTAGAGGACCTAGAATTGGGAAATCTCAACTCACTCAATTCTGACAAAAAAATTCTCACCTGGCTGTCCCCACTTGCTATGGAAAGATTAAGATAATTGTATCTTCTACTGAACTGACAACTTGCATTAAAATGTTTTTTTCACATTCACATTTGTATCTAAATGTACAAAACCTGCATTTTCTTACTTCCTATAGTCTGTTTCATATTGCAGTTTTTGTTGTCTATTATCTAATTAGCACTCTCCAGCACTCTACCAGTGTTGGAGTCTTTGATCAAGTGAACAGTTGTTACAAGTCTTGAACCCACAGTTTGGCTTCTTCTAGTCACGGATATAATCTGAAAAACATCTGAGTTTAAGGAGTAGTTTTAAATGTGCTCAGCCTTCACCAGAAGCTATTCATGAGGGAGTCAGTGGCAAAAGTCACAGAAAAAGTTTTATGTGATATCAACCCCAATTAAGTGTTCTTTAAAAAATCTGCCTACCTCCCTCCCCATAATAATAAAGCTTGAAAACAATAGGACAGGGGAGAGCTGATCACTTCCCTAGCAAACTAATGTCAGAAACACACAGCTGAAAGGTCGGGAGGTTTAGAACGTCCACCAGTTATCCACCTTTGAAAAATAAAATTAATTTAACTTAGTAGAAACCTATTAGTGGAGTGAACAAAAGTAAAAGGAAAGAATTGCCAACCTGTCATGCTCTGTTGCAGAAACGTGATCACAATGGCACGTCTCAGCACAACTGAACCACACAACAGAAACACAAAAGGGTTTGGGTTGGAAGAGACCTTAAAATTCATCAAGTTCCAACGCCTCTGCTGGGGGCAGGGACACCTTCCATTAGACCAAGTCACTCAAAGCCGCATCCAACCTGGCATTGAACAGTGCCAGGTTTGGGGTATCCACTTTTCTGGACAGCCTGTTCCAGTGCCTTGCCACCCTCACAGTAAAAAATTTTCTCCTAACATCTAATCAAAACTTACTCTATTTCAGTCTGAAGCCATTCCCCCAGTCCCGTCACTACAGTTCCTGATGAAGATTGCCTTTCAGGCTTCCCTCTGGGCCCCCTTGAGGTACTGGAAGCTTACTAAGAGGGCTCCAAACAACCTTCTCTTCTCGAGGTGGAACAGCCCCAGCTTTCTCACCCTGACAATGAAACTGTCCACTCTGCAAGCTGACAGTGCAAAATCACTACATACACAGCACAGGTGAAAAATACTTAACATATTTGCACGTGAATAAAGTAGACAAGTAACATTTGGAAATATATTGCTTTTTGCATCATACATTGGCAACATACTGTGGTCTTTGAAGGTAAATTCTCACTTAGATAGGGCTTTTCTTCAGCATTAGGTAAATAAAAATAAATGTCTTAAATATTGGCTAAGAAACTGAGAATAATATACTAGTATTTTCATTACTGTAGCTAGCTTTGTGCTGGCCACTGTGGAATATTAAATATTGGAAATCAATAGAGTGTCTGTCTATATATAGTGTGCTATACGAGTAATTATTAATACCAGACTTCTCTGCATGTCTACGTTCACTTCAGCAAATAATACTGGGTTTAATAGTGATAAATGTATAGTATGAGCTGGCTGGCTTAATTAACACTGTTGGGATGGAAAACCTTAATGCTGTGTGATGTTTTAGTCAGGCTTATAGCAGGCTCCATGAAAGTTTGTGCCTGGTCATCATAGAGCCCCAAAACAGATGCCACCACTCAAAGCAAGGTGAGATGTAAGCCAACACTTCAAGGACCCACATGAGCATCTGTAAGGACAAAACCTCCTGCAGCCATGGAGGAAAGCAGGGACTGCAGGGGGCTGGGATCAGACCAGGACAGCAGCTGCTGAGCCCCAGGTACCTGGGGAGGTGGCAGGCCCTCCCTCCTCCTGCTTCTGTCTCCCAGGAAAGCTGCCTGATCTTTCCCTGGGCCGGCATATGGCCTAGGTAATTTAGGAAGGGTGCTGCATGGAGAAGTTGTGTTGCTACTACCTGTGAGTACGACATAAACTGAAGAATGGAAAAAATGCACTTTCTCCTGCCCTGCTGAGGAGCTTTGGGCCAGTCCTGATTTGCCCTTGTCCTCCTGTCTGTACCCTGTTGCCACAGCATAAGGGTGCTTCACAAGAGCTAATAAATTTTCCCTTCCAAAAAGATATTTTTAGGGAGCTGAGGCACATCAGGACATACTGAAATGGAGCACAGTGGAATTTCACTGGTTTCAAACTCAGACACATTCAAGCAGATTCAGAGTCACTGTTACAAGTCCTCGCCTTGACCTAAAGCGCTTGCAAAAACTGTGCCAGAGCCAGGACCAAACCTCGAGCTCTTTAAATATATAGAGATATGGACAAAATTGCACTGCTGAAGTATTTATTGTCAAAACAACGTGTAGCCGGTATTCATGCTGTGGTTTTTGTCAAGTAGGTTTTTGACAGCTTTAGCTAGGGAAAAATAATGTTTTCTAGCTGATTTTATAGTTGCATTTCCAAAATGAAATATTTCAGTGTTTCCCTAAAAAGTTTCTCTAATTTTTCATGTGAAAATGAATTTCAGTTTAATTTTTACAGACCTGTGTCGCAGAAATTCACTGAGCCATTTCCCTAATGCATTAAATGAAGTATAGTGAACTTCATTATGGTCTTTATTTTGGGCACCTTATATAATGGAAAAAAAACCCCAAGGAGAGCACAACCAATTGTTTTCTTTCCTTTCTGTTGATTAATCAATGTTTTTCCATGTTATAATTTTAAACTGTTGTTTTGCTCAGGGTATTTCACACTAATGTAAGCCTTTATTAAATTACACTGTTCAATCATTTTCTTTTGCATTAGATCAGACACACTTCCTCTAAGTTTTGGTATGAAGTACTTTTGTAGTTGATCTGTGTAGTCTTTCAGTCTACCAGATTATAATGCACAAAAAAAATGGGCTTCTACCAGATTCCCTCAGACTACTTTTTTAGAAGTTATATATCCACTTACTCTCAATATCACTGTAAATACAAAATAAAAATAAATGAAAAAAGAAAAACAAGAAATGAGTAGCTGTAGTTATGCTGAAAAAAAATCTTTACTTAAATTAGATCAAAAATGTATTAAAAACAATTCTGTGAAATAATAGTAGAAGAAAGCAGAAGTATGTGGTATTTGGGAAGAGGGGAATGCTGGCAAAATGAGGTATCACAGACCTGGATGGTGTCCAAAGGTTTTTGTGATGAAGTCCTGCAGAGGATACCTGTGCTGATCTTTTCTGAATAGCTCCAAACCAAATAATGATCTGATTTGATGGATTCAATTCTCTTTCTGGCATTATCCTTTTGACAGGGACTCAAGGTAGGGTACCATTTCTGGAAACACATCCTCAACATGTGATATCCCAAAGCCAAGGGGCTAATTTCCTTCCACAGGAAGGCAGCACTGCAGATATATGGTATTGACCAAAATTTTGGCCATCATTTGCATCACTATTTTTAAAGCTCTTTGGAATTAACGAAGAATTTTTACAGTAAACCACAATCGCCTTTCTCCTTACCTTGCTACCCCTTTACAAAGGCATGTACAATGACAGCTCATTGTTTCAGTCCCATCCAAACTTAACCAGAAGATCAATTATTTAGTTTGTACTTAGGAAAATAAGAAGTTTGGCCTTATGGACAGCTTTTGTTCAAAGTTGCTTGGATTTGAATAGCTGCTCACCTGCATTTGTGAAAGCTTTTTCACTGCTAACTATCTGCTAAGAAAGTATTCTCTGGGCACATTCATTTTGTTTCAGCTCTACCTGAAAGCTATGTAGCCTTAAAATGCTTTTCAGAAAAAAAACCAAAGGGTTTGATTCTATATAAGACAGATAGAACTACATTAAAACTAGATAGTCACATAAAATAGCCTGTGGGTTCATCCATATGGAACCTTTTTGGCAACTGCTTTGTCCTGGATCTCTGCAGAGGTATCCAGCTCAAACTGCATGTACTATAGCTTAAGAATTTAAGAAAAAAAACCGAAAACCCTTCTTTGTCAGAGATTTTCAAGGAAGAATATGAAGCATCAGCATAAAACAAGGTCTTTCACATCTCCTTTCTTCCTCAACAATCACTGCAGTCTTTAAACAAAAGATTACAGTAAAATGCGGTATTTCGTGGCGCTGTTTCCCACAGCCACAAGAGGGGGTTTGAAGAACACGATCTGCTTTCCTCTTCCAGCCTAAGCCTTCCCTTCAGCTCATGGTATGTTAGAAGTATCATGAAACCAGTGATTTCCTGAAATGACTGAAATTTTCAGTCATTTTGCGAAATGACTCCTTCAGTTACTCATTTGGTAAAATGACTAAAAGTTTCATGCATTCTACGAAGTGACTGACGTGCTGCGTATTCCGCCAGACTATTTGACTGTTTGTTTCACCCAGTAACAGGCATATTGTGAAAAGAGGTGTTATTGGATAAGGATCCTGTGCTTTTTTTCTGCAGTGACGGCTTGAGATTACTCTGGGTTTTGAATGTAGCTTCAGAAAAGAACTTTATAAAAAGTATGGGAAGTGCCCCAAGTGCTTCACACTAAGGGGAAAATACAGTATAACTGAGATCAAAAAGCCAAGATCCCAAACTCGATTCAAGATTTAAACATTGCCTGCTTATAAAGTAAGTTTTAAATAACAGTCTCCTCTCCTCTCCTCTCCTCTCCTCTCCTCTCCTTTCCATAATTTGTCTCTTCTTTGCTTATGGAAGTGCTAGTTCCTTTAATTACCTCCACTGCTTATAGGTGTGAAATTCTATGGCTGGTGACAAGAAGCTGCTAATCAAAAATCATTGGACTAAAGAAGCATTTCCCATATACTATGCGAACATTGAAGAGAGATATGATATTGCCAGAAAAGCAAGAATTGTTATATGTTCTTGTTATAAAGCATTTATCATCTGAATATGAAAACATAAAAGACAGGCTGCTGAGCCCTTCAGATTTTTCTGTTTTGGCACCAAAATCCTTGACTAATGCCCTTGATATAAAACTGACTGTTCGAGCAATGAATACTCATGATGAAGGCAAGCTGACTTCATTGACCTGCAAGCTTCATCTCAAGGCAATTTTAAGAATATAATGGTGTACCAAGACCACCTTCTTAGATTTTGTGGTCTCTGAGACCTTACCTCAGAGGGAACTAGAAACAGCCTTTCAGTTTTTCACTATTTTTCTCCTACTTGGCAACTCTTGGTTGTGTCTTGATAACCCTACTTGATTGGGTTGCAGAGTGATAAAAGAACTGAAATTGCTGCTGAAGTCATCCAAGAAATGAAGGTTCTGTGGCCTCCACTTGGCTTGGTGTATGGAAAAGCAAGATATCCACAAATCCAGGGGTCTCTCAAAGGGGATATTAAGCAAATGCTCTTAGCATTGATGGCAGACAATGATTCATGAGACTGGACTGTGGGGACTCACTTTGCCCAGTTCTCAAAAGCACCCCCCATCAATCTGGAATAAACTGCGCGCTGTAGGCAGCTTGCTTCACTACCAATCCCAAATGTGGGCATAGCTCTACCTCTCCACGATCAGGGATCATCAGCCACCTCCACAGTCAGCACAACGTACGTTCAGAGTTCAGTGCTCTTTCTGATGAGTCTGGTGCATCCACATCCCCAACTGACACACTGCTCCCCATTGCTGATACAGTGCCAGGCAGGCAAATGGGAAGCCCTGCTAAACTAAACTAAAGGTTAGACCTGTTCCTGTAGCTCAGGCACTGTCAGAAAGGTTTCATCCAGATCCACCAAATTCTCCAGCAATGCTCATGAGCTAACTGGTCCTTTGCTTTTAAGACACCTTGCCAACCACAGCCTGCACATGCTGACCTCTGCCCTTCTCAGCTGTCCTGGCCAGCAGGAAGGAGCCTTGGCAGTGCTGGCTTTGCAGGCGGGATCTCAGTAAAGCACAGTCTTTAGACGGAGGAAAACATTGTAAAAGAAAATGGATAATACTGATGTTGCAGATATCTTAGTTATGGAGACAAATTCAGTTCTGGCATACGAGACTGGAAGATTTCAGAAATAAATGTAGAAGTCCATATGGCTTTAGAAGGAAATAAATTATAAAAATCTCATGCTTTTTAAGTTAAAAAGCTCTTTTAAAAAGTTAATTCATGTCATAAGGTATCAGGCATTTCACATGGTGCATCCCAAACTTCATTAAAGGTGTGAAACTTTCTCTTACTTCACAGAATAACCGAATGAAACAGCCATTTTGTGAAATGGCTGAAAATTTTAATCATTTCCTGAAATGACTGGTTTCAAAATATGACTGTAACATATACAACTCTGGAATCACCCATTACATTTTCAGTAGCATATACTTCCCAGGAAGGCACATGGAACAGAAATATTACCCATAGCTTCATTTTATGCGGTGCTAAGAGGGGAGAGAAGGAAAAGAGGCATGTGTTTTAAACCCATTAAGACATTTTGTGCTGTATGAAGTGAAAATTGCTCTCTAATGATACAATATAACATATCCTAAATTGGATTATAATATACACCCTCCTTTGCAGTATATAGCTAACTATAAGTTGCCTTTCTGGAAGGCACTGAATGATTTTGCTGCAGTTACATGGTTTAGAACAAAATAAATCATCCAAGTTGGGGAGAGTTTTTTTCATGCAGTCCTGTATCTTTTGAAAAAATAGCTTTGATGCAATTTTTTTTTTTGCAGTGCACTCCATCATAGGATTGTAAATAACAGCTCCTTCACCTCTAACGTTTTCCCCACACTCCCACCTTGTTTTCTTGAAGTGTCTTATGGGTCAGATGTGAATCTCATAGTTGCAGCCTATTCAACCTTTTCATTAATATCCCTGTTCTTTGCCATTTACCTTCAGTCTGCACATTTTTAGTTCTTTTCCTTTTGTATTAAATAACTATTCTGCAACTCAGAATACTGGTAGCCCTTAACCCTATTTTTTCCTGTTTTTCTTGCTCCTTTTTAGAAAACTTAATTGCTGCCCTTTTAACTTCCAGGTTAGAGCAGCAGGGCACAGAAGTGCAGTTCATCAAAGCTGTTGTATTGATGCTGGTGCCTAAGTTGCCTGACATGGGATACCACAGACTAGCAAAGGTTCATTATTTCATTTGTATTTGACACATGACCTTGAAAAATGTAAATGCTATAACTATGGCAATTTGAGAGTTTGCCCTGTCATTTAATATGCACAGTCCCCTTTCTCTTCTTTTCCTTTTTCTTTTTACAATAAATTTTCTATCCCCAAGGAAAAAAAATCAGATGCACGTTATCTGAATTTAATTACAACTGAAAGCTATTACCCCAAAATCTTATGTTATGGAAATCTTACAAGAGAACAGAAGATGTCTGTGAAAAAAGGGCTCAAGCTCTGTTGGGGGATAAAAAGACCCCACACAACAAGAAAAACACCACAGTAAACTAGAATTTTAAAAAATGCCTAAGGGTGTTGCACACCTTAATTCTTGGCTGTCCACCTGGAGACATCCTCAAAGGGTCTGATCCAGAGTTATTGTGGATTTCCATCACTATGTACACAGATCTCTTGCAGGTGCTTGTCTGGGAAGCACTAAAAATGTAGTACCCAAAATAATTAGTCACTTCTGAAATTGTTTGGCCTTAGGCAAACGCTTCAAAAACAACTCTCCTGTCTCCATCAATATTTGCTGAGTGGATCTGTGTTCAGAAGGGTGTTTATTGGGAAGCAAACTTTTTATGTGGCTTTGCATGGATATTTGAATTAAAGTGTTTGGTGGCCTTTTGAAGCTCTTCAGGAGTCATTGTATGAGAAAGCAGTTGCAGTGATAACAGCTACCAGGCAATAAGAGCAATAAACAGATTGTGAGCCGCCCATTGGCTGCACGATGCTTCCATGAACCATTTGCAGATTAATGTTTATTGACAAGTAAATCTGCAAAGCTTTGAATCTTTCAGTGAATTATTTTCAAACAAAAGAAGCAGCTAAATATGTCCAACTATTTGGAAGAAATTTAACACTGTTAGTTGCTTAGTTGAGCACAAATTCACAAGTATGAGAATGTATGACTGCCTTACACTGGTTTCATACTGAATTTGCTGTCTTGCTGAGGATTTGTCAGAAAAGCATAATGTTTTTGCTAAGTGCATCTGAAAGGTAAGTCAGCTTATTCAAAAAACTGTGGGAAGCAGAGTTATAGCTGAAAAATCGTTTTGTACATTCAACATGATGAGTCATAAAATACCTTTAAATACCATAAAACACAAAATATTTTCAAAAAAGCACACAGCATGCAAATCCAGAGTTGTTTCCTTTTCCAGACAGAAGAATGAGCAATGAGATATAGAAAAAGTAAAGAATAATCCACGGACTGTTTCGATGGAGGCTTGTCCTTGATATAAAGTGGGCTTTAGAAGAAAAAGCAGTAACAGTTCGTTTCCCACTCCTTGTAGTACGTGAACTCTGCCATGAAGGAGACGTAGCCCTGGCTGTGCACCCTAATGATTTCCTGTTACCATGCTCTCCTATCACCTCTGAATCTTCTTTTCCAGGTTGAATTGGACCTGATGTCACACCAGTTAACGCACATGCTTTCTCTTTTTTACAGATTTGTGATCTTTTAACGCTGTAACTGTTGCTTCTGCATTATATACACCCTTGGAAATTACTTCAATTTCTTCATAAAGGACCTCATGAAGAGAACATGCCAGATTAGGGACAAATTTTAAAGAATGGTAGCCAAGAGTAAAGTAATTATTGTTGACCGAGTCCAAGCAATCTAGACATCTTACATATGACCTTGTCGTAAGGAATTAAAAGGAACAGGGCTAAGGAAGTATGTGTAAGTGTATGTGTCATTGAGGGATTTAATTCTGACAAACTCTTAATTTTTGAATGGACTCTGAGAGGTTAGTGAACGATCCTTTAATTTCATTAGCCTGGCACTTGGAACACTGCATAAAGTTGGTTTATTTATTGCTTACATTTAAACCATTTTTATCTTCAGATACTGGGATATTTTCCTCTGTTGTAGTAATGCACTTTTCATTATGATTTGCTATTTCATGCTGGTCATTACTTCTGTGCCTAAGCTTGGGCTGCAGTGCAATCTATTATCCATAATAATAGCTCCTGGTTTCACCTGGAGCTTGTGAATTTTCATAGGGTGGTGAAGACATTCTTAAACTTAGGTGGTTTATATCTGAAGTGATAGTTAATGCCATTTGTTAGTAGGGTTTTCTTGTTTAGATTTTGTTTTGTTATTTTTTTTTTCCCCAAAAGCTCTAAACAATTGTAGTGTGTGGAACTATATGTGTATAATTTGCGGTTATCATTTATAACACAGCAATGACCAGAAGTTATATGTTGCATTTTGTTGTTGCTGCCGTAGATACATCTACATAAGCATAGGAAATATCCTGAAGGCATTATTAAAATCCAGTCAGAAAATGGTGTTTTGTTCTCTGGGAAATTCTGTTTCATCAGGAAAAAAAAAGATCTTGGTCAGCAGGCTTATATTTGTGTAATGTGAGCTAACATCTCATGGAGAAAATAGGATTTTTTCCCTCACAAAAATAATCAATACTTAACAATTTGACTGATCCCAAAACATGTTTATTCAGTGGTTCTCAGGTTTGTGAGGACTCTTTACAAACTGTGATCACCCTACGAAATAGTACATCTTTTCATGGTGGGTTTTTCTTCTCCTTGCTCTTTTTTTTTTTTTTTCTTTTAATAAGGATTCCTTAATTTTGTATTTCAGATTGGCTTTATTTCACTCTGTATCTACCTCCTATAAGCATTATTACAACAACTGTTTGTGTTGGTGAATCACTGATCTGTGTCTGTTCTCCATGCCTTAGTTATCTCTGTTTTGCAAGTGTCTTCTGAAAGTTAGTGCTCCTGCTCACACTCACACAGGGACATCCCTTCCTGCTCCTGTCACTGTGGAAAATATCGAGGTGCTTTCCATTTTGTGCCTTTGGTTTTGGGCTGAGCCTGCCTACAGATTCCTCTACTCCAATCTTATAACCATATGATAAAGGTCACGTCTGCTGAACATCTTTAAGCTACATATTTTCTTGTCCATCACAAATGGGCACAATCTGTACTCTTCTCCAGACCTTTGCATGGTAATTACTGCAACATCTTTTCCCTTCAGTGTTGGCAGATGCCAGCTTCGTTCTCTCAAGTCCTTTTAGCATCCTGCTGCAAAGGTAAAGAAGAATACCTTAAGAAGAATACCTCAAGGTACAGGAGGAACCCTCATGCATTCACACCTTTGCAGAAAAGTTTTATGTTTTCTGAAAATTCAATTAAAGAGACAAAAAACCCTGAATCTAAATGGACACCCCACTGTTTCTGGAACATAATGCTTTGTTGTGGTTAAACATATCAAGTACAGTCAGCTGAGAAGCTGATTTTCACGGGGCAATGGAGAGAGCACAACATGTTCATTCTCACCCAACAATAACCCCAAGCTGAAATGTGCTATAAAAAAGAGCCTGAGACATCCTTCCTGCCCAAGGACCTCTCCATTGCAGAGGGAGCACTTTAATTCTCTGCCGTGGAAGACTGTTCTCCTCTGTCAGAGTGCAGAGTGGAGCAGGTACCCTGTGAACACAAGGTTACTGCTTGTACCTGTCTGGACTGGGGGGATGAAGCCCTGAAGCTCCCCCATACCATCCATGGGAATCAGCACATAGGTGCTGCAGGGCTCCGTAGAGAGCACAGCCCTCTTACACTGCCTCCACGGCACAAGCAAAGACTGCACAAATGCCTTTAGGTGTTTACATTTTCAGAGCCTTGGATTATGATTTATTATATTTACATGCGAGGCAAAGTAAGGAACAGTACAAAAAGATAAGAAGTGGGGGGAGGGCCATTGTCTGCTCAGCGTGTTTTAATAAAAGCTGCTCCCCTTCTTGTTTTTGGAGTGAAATAACCCTTGCAGCCATGGTGTTATGGATGTGTTTAGGCTTAGGTCATAGAGCATGGATAATACTATGGGGCCTGAATCTGCCTGTGCGCTCCTCAGTACTGAGGCTTGTAAACCCCTTAGGTACAGCTGATGTTAAACCAAGTGTGATTGATTAAAACAAGTGTCTCTCCTCCACCCAAACACACCATGGGGGTAGGTTAGGCTGCAGTTGTGCAAAGCCCTGCATCAGCACAGCAAAAGACTGGAAACCTCTAGAGGTGATGGCTGCAGCAATCCTTAGCTGGGGACAAAAATTTGAAACGTCCTACAGCAGATCTGTCACAATAGAGAAAGTTTCTAGTCTGTTTTGCTTTCCAGCTTCACAGTCTCCTCCCTTCCAGCTGTTTGCTCCTCCCCTCTTGATCCCTTGCTGTACCCAGAGAGGGCTGTGTGCCGTCAGCTGCCTGATCCCCTAGAACTCTAGTGGCAGTGCTCTTCTACAGAAGCTCTGTGCAAAATTAATCACTCCGGAGAATCTACTTACTGGAAATTATGTTACACATTCAGAGTAATCAAAATGATTTTAGAGATGCCCACTGTAGTTCTGGATTTTAAAGTCATGGCAGCTGTTGGGAGATGAATAATTTCCTTTCTCTTTGGAGTACAGGTTCAGCTCTGTGCCTTTTATCATGTGTCCGTACTAAAGCTGACCAGACTCCCTAGGGAAATGGTCACAGCACTAGCCTGAGAGAGCTCAAGAAGATTTGGACAATACTCATGGGCACATGGTGCGGCTTTTGGGGATGAGGCTGTGCAGGGCCAGGAGTTGAACTTGATGGTCCTTGAGGATCCCTTACAACTCAGCATTGTGATTCTGTGGCTTCTGAGACCAGAGTAATCTAGTTCCCATAGGTTGTTTAGGATAAGTGGTAGAGCTCACCACAGTAAGATATTCCACCACTGTCAGCACCTCACTGTGCCTCTTACTTCTCATTCATGTACCGTTGAGTGATAACACTGGTGCACTGCTGCATAAAACAACAGCTGGTATATATCTGGTGCTGGGACCTCCCCCCTCCCCTCCATTTCAGTGTAAATACGTTGAACATGATCTGACTGCTCTCTAACAGGGGCTGGAATAGGCTAGAAAGTAGCCCATGGAAGCCAGCACTCAAATTCTCCAAGAGACCTGCTCTGAACAAAGACTAGAGGTGCATCCTTAGAGTGTGAGATGAGAATTGAGCTCATTTAACAGCTTTGAATTCCATCACAATCTTCCTTTGTGGGAAAGACACAATGTATCTGCTTCATTACATGAGCTGAATTTGTAATTTGTAATCCTATACTTCTGCTTTTCTCAAACTGTAGAGGCAGATAATGCATTGATTTCAGATGACAGAGCTAATGAATGCACAGTTTGTTGGAATCATATCTATTTATTCCTTTATTTAGGCAGTTTAAACTAACTTAAATTAGTGTTTACTTCTTTTCTCCTCTCATGACAAGTAGCAGGATGACAAGAGCTTGTGTTCAGGCTATTCATACTAGAACACTTTCGTATCTGTCATGTTTTTCTTTTCCTTTTCATGACATAAGGGTAGCATGAAAAAATGCCAGTGATCTATTATTTGTTTTTTAATAGTAAATCCAGTCCAGTGCTTGTAGATGGAAATTTTACATGAATAACTGTCCAGTTGGCAGCAATTTGTCATTGAGCTGAAATTATGCACGGCTTTTCTCAGTTTTTCATCTAGGGAGCTCTTGGGCATGCATTCATGATAATCCAGCATATAATTTCATTTAAATTTTACATACAATTACAATTTTAAAAATTATTTAGATATTGGTGTTTATGTTCTTGCTTTCCCCTACCACCATGTTTACAGAAATGATTTATGGTGGCAGCTATTTAAGGTGCATTCTCCTGGCTCCTGTTGGTCTTGGAAAAACAGCAGGAGTTTTATGGCATATCTTCAGATGCGTACATGGAGAAAAGCTGCGTAACCAATGTCCTCAGTCTGTGTTATATTCCTTGTTTCTTTCCAGTCTATAAAAGTGTTTGAAATGCAGTGCAGCTAGCTATCTGTAATTCATAAACTTGCTAAAATGTTTAGTTCATCTTGAAGTGTCCTAAGCTGTGACATAAAAAAGAAAATCTCAGGCTAGTAGTGCCCAGGCATGCAATTTGTCTGCTTACCCGGGCTGTTCAATACACTGGAGTTTCTCCGGGTGAAGCTGCTGTCATGGCTCTCTGTTAGGGTAAAATGTCAGGCAGTCGCCCCACCTTCTCCCTTCTGAATTTGATAAGCATCTTTTTTTTCCTCTTCTGTTAGTCTGTTTAGGTGATAATCATTGGAATCCATGTGCTAGTCAATGACACCACAGCTGCTGGCAATTCCACTTTCTGTATTTATGCAAGTCCTCTGGGGCTCCGGTGAGGGAGCATTTTGAAGTCAGAAAGAATTATCCTGTGTATTTGGTTTGCAATGCATTTTTCTTATATCTCTCTTTCTGCAAGGCCTTTATTCTTGGAGCAATGGGGAGAAGAGTGGGAAAATTGCTTATATTTTGGGGTAATTTATAGGGATTTTTTTCCTACTATTTAATGAAAAACACAAAAGTCTTCACATGCTTGGAATAAGCCAAAAGTTTCCATTTGTGTTTGGGCAAGAATAACACTCTCTTTTATTAACATCTGTGGTATCTGAGGCACTGACCTTTAACTGCTTTGCCTCACTACTAAAAGATACTTACATCTCACAAACTTGTATCAAATACAATTTCTCAAGTGTGTTTCTTTATGGGAAAGAGTAGTTGAAGAGTAGAAAAACAACTGATGGGAGGAAGAAAGTGTTAAAGGAAATGAAATGCAAATTACAGGTAACTGAAAGAAAAATGCTAAGTCTATGTCCTGCTTAAAAATTGCTGTTGGGTTTGGTTTTGTTTCTTTTTGTTTTTTCCTTAAGGATGATCTGTAATGGAAACACATGCCTTTCCATTCTGCCCTCACTTGAATCTTTCCTGTCTAGGTTAAAAAATAATTCCTAGAACTTATAAACACAAAAAAATATTTTCTTCCCAAATCCCTCAGAAGTTTCATAAGCTCAGCCCTTGATTCTCAGTGGATATTTTCCAGCCTAATCATATTTATAGCATAGGTACAGAGATGAAGCTGAGGCTGTAAGATGACTCTATCTGGCTGAAGGAAAAAATACTCTATAATCTCCTTTTTCTTTTCTCCCCCACAAATGGTGGCATCTCTAATGTAATCTACTCTGAGTACTAGATACATTTTGACTGAGGAATGGAGGTATGTAACCATTTTTAATATTCTGTAGGAATGGCCAGTTAGCAAGCATGAAAGCATCACCCAAAGACCTGCAACAGATCTATAGCTCTTCTCTGGCACTGTGGGCTCATACTGCTGAAGAGCACAAACAGAGAACATTAAGATTAAGAAAATAACTCAATTTACTTGTTAGGAATGAAATTACGAAGACAGTTCAGGAGCAGAAAGCTGTATTCCATGAGAAAGATGAATGGATATCTTGTAGTACTTTTGTAGGAGGAGACAAAATACCTGAAAAATAGACAGGAAGGCAGGGCTTAATAGGGTTTTCTGGGCAACTTCTAACACCTTATACTTCCTAAAACATTGATTTATTTTAAATTTAATTTAAAAAATGGTGCAAGAATTCGAGTTTAAAAATAGGCTAACTTTTTTAGACATGTGGGTAGTATAATTAATTTTCTGACTGGGCTTCTACTGTAACCTGGTGAGAGTTTGCATTTTTTTTTTTTGCTTATGGAAGGAAATGGGTTTGAATAGAAAACCATATGTCCATTTCACTCTTATAAAATAATAAATGCAAAGCAAGATTTGTGGGAGAAGTAAGATCTATTATTAGAACAAGTCATATAGTTGTAAAAACAGAAAAGATTTTATGCCCATAAGCCCTTTTTCAGGTCTGAAATAGAAGTAGTTATCTTCAAAGCCAAATACATGTGAAGAAGGGTTATTTTGAGTTTAATTTTGTTGCTAATGAGTTGGAGCATCTTAGAAGAAAATTGGTAGCTGAAACTGCAGTTCTTCCTGTGAAATTTCTGAATGTTATTTCTCATGAAATTGTGAAATCTCAAATAGGAAACACAGAAAATGCAATGAACTTCTGTATTGTTGTCAGGAACGATAAACCTGACTTATTTCATCATTTTATTTCTCTGATTTGATCAGGATTAGGGGACCTTGGCCATCTAATTTTTATTAGTTCCAGAGACACATCACAAATTCTGAACACAAAAATATATATGAGTGAATGAGCTGTCAAGGTATCAAGGTATGAATGGAATTAGACCAGTAAAGAAAAGCACTGGCTGGGCATGAACTTCCAAAAGGTGAGAGGTGGAGGAAGAGAAAACTACTGAAGGCTCTGGGGCTGTCAGAAATTTGCAATTCTCCCTCGTAGAAAGCAAAAATCTTGAGGCTTGCCTGGTCTGTGGAAGACTGAGAGTCTGTCATTATCAAGTCTAACCTGAAGACTTGTGACTCAGCAGAAACACCTGCTGGTCTGTACTAATGCATTGTTTTAGCATTTGAATCTAATACGTCCCTTCTCACAGAATTTGTATGAGGTTAATATCGTCTGCATTTTATGGACAAAGGAAAAAGAACCAAGATGATTTCCTTACCTCAGGCAAGACATTTGACTCTGTGATGTCTAAAAATGCAGAAATAACAAAATATCTGTCCTTATGTTTTTGTGATTCAGTATACCACTTTCTACACGTGTGCTGTGAATACATGTGTGCTGGATTTTGTTTGAACATGTTCCCTCCCTACAGTACATGCTCCCTGATCTCTTTTCTCACCCATAGCCTCCAGCCTTTCAGCAACACTTAGGAAAGAGAACATACTTCTATCCTGCTTCTGCTACCTTGGCATGTATGACCTGTACAAATGAAATATTATCATTCCAAAGGCTGTTTTTTAATGCTGCTAATGTAGCAAGTCATTGTTATGCTTATTAAACAGCCAAAATCTTGTAAATTCAAAATTTACAGAGTTCTTAAAAAGCACAAAGTGACTTCTGACTTAAGGAAACACGCTGTTGCTGTAGCTCCACTGTTCGTATATTCTGTACTTGACAACCTCTTTTCCCCCTTATAAGACAGACACATAATTCAACACTTCTAGAGTGTGAAGATTTAGTTTTATGAGTCAACCAAATGGTAGTTTATTTTGTGGTTTCTTATTAACAAAGCTTTATAAATAACTGGAGGTATCTAAAATTCTCTATCATCTGGTTTCACAAAGAAACACCAAAACCCCCTGACAAACCCAAACTCAATCAGATTTTCCATGGAGATCTGTGACTTTGGTAACCTGTATGGGTAGTTGTCCCTTATATCTGAGGAATGGAAATGGAACTATCTTAGAAGCAGCAATTTTGCTTTAGACATTTTGTTATCATCCAGTGAGTATTCTTGGCTGAAGTATGTCTTCCCTTTGTTTTACAGTCATGTATCCATACAATCCACAAAGCAAACAGACATCTGAAGGTGTCTTTAGTACAACTCAATTTGTCTGAATTGAATGATGGGAAAGGAATATGTTTGTGTATGGGGCGAAAAGCTCTTACCTCTCTGTGGCAACATAAACTAAACTCAGTTAACTGGAGATAACCATAAAGCACTAAAAAAACCTTATGTTAACTGAGTTTATTATGTCTATATAAATTTAAGACGAGGAAGTGACCCTCTGTTTAAGTCTTATTTGCCAAATTTCTGATCAGATCAATATGTACTATAATTCTGCAAAGCACATCAATATAATTAGCAAAAATAAAATGTAAACAATATGTTAAATAGTGAAAAAGTATCAGTAAATATTATTTTCAAGATTGAAAAATAAAACCAATATTGTATTTGGGATTAGCACTTTGAACAACAGAGCCACAGAAGAAAATTGGTAGACTTTGATGAAGGGGAGTTTTATTGTGATTTCATTGGACCAATGATTTTGCAAGCAGGATCTATGCATCACGGCGAGAAAAAAGTACTCTGTAAGGAACTTGTTTTGATTTGAGACATTTTCAGAGGGCTATTTTAATTTAATTAATGAAAAATCATAGGTTAATTGCCTTCTGCTTTAATGTGATGGTATTATGCATGCAGGCATATTTTATTTATATCTTGACTGTTTGATGTACACAATCAATTCAAAAAGGGATAATGAAGAAGTGTTCTGCCCTGTGTAGAATAGTAATTAGAGACTCTAGTGTAGGTTTTTTTTATTAATTGTGCAGTTCTGTAAACATGTTTGACATAGTGCTGAGAAAAGCATTTGACAAATTTTGCTATTCTTTTCTCTTCTTCTTCCCATCCCTTGTACCGCCATCCTTTCCCCCTTGTAGTCAAAATACCTTGTCTGGCATTAACCCTCACTGCCTCAGCAGCAGTCTGACTTCATAGGACAACTGTAGATCAGTCAACACGACATCGAAGAAAAGCTGCCCTTTGAAGAGCTGATGTTATGAGGAATGTGTACATTGATAACAGAAATGTTAAGGTCTGTGGGCTTTCGAAGAGTCTGTGGAAGACGCTGAGCTATCATAAGGTGCTGTATCTTATAACAGCGACCAGGATGTATTGGGCAGAGCAGTCACTGGGGCAACAGCAACACCAGATCTTCTGAGCTGAGGCCTTGCAATCTGTCTGTAGGATACTGCTAACAGCATGTTTGTCTTGTTGAAGGCGAAATGAGTGTTGACAAGATAGATCCAGCCACTTCATCTTGAGAATTATGAGCCCTCACTAAAGGGTTTTTTCCTGACATATTTTTAAAAGACAGAAGGTAGAGACAAAGGAATTAAAAGAGGACAAAGAAAACACCCTCCAAGTCTCCAAATCTCTTGAACCATGGAGGGAAGAGGGGAGCTGTTGAATTCATTGGTCCCAGAGCATGTTGGAAAGTGGGACCCAGCAGGGCAAAGAGTACTTGAGCTTCTGTGGGCACACGCATACGTAACCCATCCTCCTCTTGGTAGTTGGGAACTGTGAGATCAGGAAATCATGCCTGTTCTCAGCAACTCTTCAGCGGTCTTCTGAAAGTGTGCAGTGGAAGGGTTACTTCCAATACCAAAGCTGTAGCGTACCTGGTTACATGGACTGTACTCAGACCTGCACTCAGAAATGTGAGCCTGCACCTCAAATCCTGTGTTGTTTTGGGCCCCTCACTACAGGACAGACATTGAGGTGTTAGAGCGTGTCCAGAGAAGGGCAGTGGAGCTGGTGAAAGGTCTGAAGCACAAATCTGATGAGGAGCAACTGAGGGAGCTGGGGTGGTTTAGCCTGCAAAAAAAAAAGGCTCAGGGGGCACCGTATCTCTCTCTACAAATACCTGGAAGGAGATTGTAGCCAGGTGGTGGTCAGTCTCTTCTTGCAGGTTACAATGACAGGACAAGAGTAAATTGCCCCAAGTTGGGCCAGGGGAGGTTTAGATTTGATATTAGGAAAGATTTCTTTACTGAATGTGGGGTCAGGCATTGGAACAGGCTGCACGAGGAAGTGGTGGAATCACTGTCACTGGAAGTGTTCAGAAATTTGTGGATGTGGCACCTAGGAATATGGTTTAGAGGCAAACATGGTGGTTCTGAGTTAACAATTGGATTTCATGATCTTAGAGATTTTTTCTCAACCTTAATAATTCTATGGTTCTATGATATTTAGATCTATGGAGAAATGAGGATTTCCGGAAATGTCTTCACTTGGAGCCTTCTCTTCCTCCCTGCCATCCTCACTGTTTGAAGGTTGAATTAACTGACGTTGCCTTTGGGAAAGTTTATCATGAAACAGAGGTCTTTGCTGGTTTTGTGGTGACTGTATTGTGTAGTAACATGTTGGCAAAGAGATTTCCATGGTTCTGATTCTATAGTTCTACTATACACATTCATGTAGACACAGTCTTCCCTCTATTACCTTCTAGCAAAAGAGAAGATAAATAATCTTAGGTTGTATCTGTTCCACTGTTCAATAGACTGTCACCAGTGGGAGCAGGCAGTCAAAATATCTTATATGTAGAGGACATGGATGTTGAGATCACAGCGACTTGCAAACTGCTGCTCTTTTTCCCAACAGAAAATATATGCATTGTTTGATTTTTTTCATTTTGTTTCAACACAGCATAATCAATTCCTCATACATGATGAGCTCCTTTTAAGTCCTGAGATCCCAGAGGAAGATCTCTGAGTTTCATTTGGCTTTTCTTGGAATAATCTTAGTCCTTACAATAAGATAATAAAGTCTTGTTAATTCATACTTAGTTGGCTATTGTATTTGAAAGATTTCAGATGCCATAAATAAAGGCTTATCTTGGATTTCCATGTTACCTTTACAAGGAAATATCTGAAGCTTTTTACAGAACTGAAGTTTGAAAAATCACTTGAACTAGTGTAATTAAAGGGCAAGACCACTCCTTTTTGCTGTGGATAAACAAAATAAGACCTGTTAAATAAATATTAATGGTGAGAACCTCTTATGTAAATCTATCAATGTTAAATCACCAGTAACGGGTACTTGGAAGGGAAGTTTAGATGGAGCATGGTCATCTATTATTTTCCTACTATAGTTCAATGATACTTTCCAGAAAAAGCAACAAACTATGACTGTGTGACTGAAACAACACACTAATCAAAGAGTTCATGAGGACTAGGGTTCATGCATTCCTTCAGATGAAAAGAGCCAAAAGTTCTTCTCAATACAGAGATAATAAAGATGTTGATCAGAATTTCTCTGTGTTTCTAGCTCTGCTATTAGAAGCATGGATTTCTTTAAAACTACTGTCAGGTAAATTAAAGAAGACTGCATATCCATTAAACAATTATTTCAATATCCTACATTTGAGTTTCTTGAATTTTTGGCTGTATACAGTTTATGTGATTCTTGCAACTGATACTTATTGACCTGTATTCTAATTATGTGAATATGAATTTCTCAGCCATGGTCTCCCAGGCCTAATAATGTCCTTTAATAGCACAGGTAAGCCCCTGAAATTTTAATTATCCATTTTGCCATCAGTAAAATTTTCAAGAGTTCAAGTGAGGCCCATTAGGGGACATGAAGACAGATCACTGTTCAGCAGGAAAAGGCAGCCACCAAAGGATCTGAGTTATTACCTACTTGGATATAAAATCATCTAACCTAAAATTATACAAAATGATTTTTCTGTCAAATTCAATATCTTTTAGCTGAAATATGGTATCAATTTTTGGAGGATTTGCTATCTTGGTTTAAATAAGTGACAAAGAAACCAGTGTGAACCCAGGTAACTTATCTCAATTGTTGTTTTCCTTTATTTTAAAATTATCTTAGATCTTATTTCAATACTGCATTGATTCAGCAGAAGTGACTGAGCTCAGCCTCTTGCTGTATTTTCATCTCCTAAGCAAAATAATTTTACTACATCTGGAATCTACATAATCTTTGAGTAATTATATGATCATATTTCCTTCTGAATAGTGTACCCTCAACCGAGTATCTTTAGCTTCTCACAGTGATCAGGTTTTCTAGTTACTGAAGCAGTTCTTGGAGCTCTGCTTTTACATTCTCACATATGATAAACTTAGAAGCCATTACCAGTTAGAGGATTTTGCTAATTATGTCACTGTGGTATAAACCACTCTCACTTTCTAACTGATGTTCCCTTGGTCTCTCAGTCAAGGGCCATATCCTCTGCTGCAATGAAGCACTGTGTTGGGTGTCCTAACCCCAAAGTCCTTTCCTTAACTGCTTTTCTTTCTTATAAATACCATTTATAATCCTGATTCTTAGATTTAGTTTTGTCAAAATGCATATTGCTAAAATAAGCCAGTTTTCTCTTTGAAACTGATCCGTCCTTTTAAATTATTCCATAGATTTTTATGTCATTGGCAAAATCTTCCTCCAAGATTTTCCTCTTGGCTGTTGAATATAGCACTGGACTAAGAAAAGATTACTGTCTGGAAATATCCCCAGAAGATGACGCTTCCCTTTTTAAAGATTTGTAGATTTACCACTTTTTAATCCATTTAATCTGTTCTACATGACGCTCATAAAAATTTCAGAAAATAAAGTGTTTAACTGAAACGCAGATTTTCATCAGAATGAAGCAAGACTGAGCCAGAAGATTTTTAGAAGCTCACATATCTATCCATAGAGAAATCTTAGGCAGCCAAATTTGGAGTTTCATCAAAAAATGATACAAACTTTGTCTGACAGCACCTTTTTTCCATTGAACACCTGCATACAGCATATGACTTCTTTTCACACAAAGTTTAATAAATGCTTCTGCTGTTTATGCATAATTACTGAAAATATTATCATATTGATGTGGTATTATGCTTCATCTAGTAATATAGTATGAACTTAAATGATAAACTCCAGCCTCAATAATATGGAGGGTGTTTGATTTTGGTAATTAGCAATTTTGGTAATAAGAAAGTGGGAAACAGAGAGAGAGCAAAATAACCCAAATCCATTAACAAAACCAAAAAAGATTGCTCTGAAGTGGGTTTGTTGTTGTTTCTGTAGGAGAAAAGAGAAGTATCAGGAACAAGTCTAGGAAAACTTTAAAAGGCTGCTTTCTGGGGACAGCCTAGCAAGGGGAGAGCTGAAAAAGTCCCTGAGCTTGCTGGGCTCTGTTTAGAGGCCTGTGGATTGATGGGGTTACGAACCCCTCTGAAGGGTAGGTGTTGCGAGCTGTCCCAGATCTGGTAATTAGATAGGTTCAGCCGTCTTTATGAGTGGCTTATGTTTACTGATTAATGTTCCACTTGTGCACAGATGTGATTTAGCTTTCTGCTGAATAAACACAACATGGGGATGGAAAGGTGATAACTGCCATACTCAGCAAAAAAGAAGGAGCCTATAAATATGCCAGTGGGTCAATAGAAGTGATTTCATTCTGCCTTCACAAGACTGCTGATGAAGTCTGACAGGGAGCTCTACTTCATTAATGCATCACAATGGTGAAGAAAGCCTGAAGGGCAAAAAGAGCCACCTGCAGCCGATTGGAGCCTGGGCTGCAGCTGTCAGAGAACAGCCAGGGAGAAATGAAAAGGGCTGCAACAAGGAAATAAAGAGGATATCATAGGCGGATAGGGTGTGTTTTCGCTCCTGCCTGAAACGGCTGATAGGGGAGGCACAGTGCTCAGGGCACTGACTGCAGATGAAGCTGTACTGCCGATCAGAAACAATTCATGGAGGAAGCCCTGGCAGTGTGAAAGATGTTTTGGTTACGGCACTGAACAGAAAGCTCTGTCTAAGGATGGGTAAATGCAGACAAGCTTAATGATTTATTAAAAAATAAGAGTGTCTACTGAAGAAAAAATGCTCATGATACAATAGGAAAAAAATAATACACGGGAGAAAGCACTGGGAAAAGTATCAGATTGTCAGTGTATAGTTTAGAAGTGCTGCTACTTGCTGATTTCTGAAGGACTTTCCATGAGCTTCTGCTCAGGGCTGGTGTTGCTACTGGCTTCCTAGCCTCTGAAACTGCAATTCCTGTCTGTCTGAAAGAAGTATGTTGCTGAATAAGCAAACCAGTGGAGAGGGTGAAAAAAAGGAAGAAAGAGAAAGCTGTGATTGCCCTCTACTAAAAATAAGCTCCCTGAAAGCCATCCATGGACCTGGTTGAAATTGCACGGTGATGATCTGTCCTAGCACACAACAAAGCAAGGAACTGAGAATAGTCCCCATGGTCACTGGGAGCCATTGAACTTCTTCATCCTAGAACTGTAGGTCTGTATCCACAGGGAAGCCCTTGAAGAGGTTCCTTCACTTTGTGGTGTACTGGGTGGGAAGTGTAGAAATGAACAAATAAGGACAAAATTTCAGCCAGGACCAAGGCAGAAGCACCTGATCCATACCTCTGAACCTTTGATCTGACTCATTCACATCTGCCCTGATATTTTCACAGTCATCAAGTCTGATCATTGCAAAGTCCCAGAGAAAACCCCAAACAGTCTGACTCTCCTGAGATCAGCATTAAACCCAACACTGACTCTGTCCCCATACCCATTTCCTGTTCCTTGCAGGAACTTCCTGTCTTTAACCACTGGCCTTACCTGGATCACAAGAGAGTTATCTATGCTCTGCTTGTTAGGTGTCCGCTTTATTTTATTGAATTTTTTATTTCTTTCCCTATTGTGTTCTTATCCTGTGTGCACAGTGGCAGGAAGGAGGTGCAGACATTGCTTACTGACACTTTTGAATGCTTTCAGATACACTTCTGGTTTCTATACAGATAATTATTACTCACAGACAGAAGTAAATTACTTACTTTTACTAACTGAAAAGGTCTGAACTTTCCACAATATATTTCAAAATTGTTTTTTCTGTCTCCAACACTTGTAACCAGATAGAGGCAAAAGCTGAATCTATCACCTGTGGTATTTCCAATTTTACACAGAAAAATGCCACTGTTGTTAAACTAGATTTTAAATGAGATGGTCTGCCACAAAGCTGACTTCCTGAGGTGAAAGAGAAAATCCTTAATATAAAGATATTATACTAGAGAGGAGGCCATTGAATATATTTCTGTACAAGCCACAGCTTGGGAGATTAAAATTAGAGGCACTTAGAAAAATGCTTATAATCCACAGAGGGCAGAGATCAGTACTATATAGTTCTGAATCCTCCCCAGCTGACTGTTTCTCACTTGACTATTCAGTGACTAATGACATATTCAGATGACACAGCTTGAGCTGCAAACACTTATGAGGATGGTGCAGTCAAGAAAATGAACTTAGGAAAGCTAAAAAGAGACAAAGAGCAGTCACCAGGCATGATAATCAGCCATTTCTTTTGTGGGAGGGAGAAATTAGTTCTGTTTGCAGGGGCATCACTCCCTGATTTGCTGTTTGCTGTTTGAGTTAGGGCTTTGTAAGGGAGAGAGCTGAAACCTCTACCTGAGCACGGATTGTTAGGTATCACCAGTAAATGAGGCCACCCAAAGTCATGGTAGGAGAAAGTTTCCAGTTGGCTCATGCCGCACAGAGCAATTCACAGAGACTCCAGCAACGCCACTGCCTTTTCTTAAGTCTCCGGGGCTTAGGAGAAGGACTTGCTCATATCCTTGACCTCTGTTTCCTTTGAGATCTCACAAGGTTATGGTGGCCCAGGCATGCGGCAAGACACATGGAAAGGATATGGCAGGGAGAGCCAGTGGTACAATGGGTGCCCATTCTCTTGTGTGACTCTTGTGTGGCAAACTATGTGAGAGTGGTTCTATTACGAGCTCCCTGTGTTCCTCCATATTAGTCAGAATGTTTTCCCCTAAAGGCACTTTTGAGGAAGGTCTCTCTTGACGGAGCATCCTGGGGCTGGGATGAGTACAGAAATCAATGGCAAGGTAAATCAGCATAGTTAAGATTCATATGGGCATTATTGAGTTTCATCCGTCTGGCAGCTACAGTCATCTTTAGCAGTCTTCAAAATAAACAATTTGGACCACACAACAAATAGATCAAAAAGCTGCAAACTCAGTTAAGTTACAGCAACCATCGATGACCAAGTAATGTCACAAGTCTGACATCTGACTTAAGCAGTTTCTCTACAAAGGCTGCTGTCATGGAGATGCAATTGAACAGTCATTCTGCTCTCAGCTTATACTCAGAAAACAACCCAAACACCAGATCCCATCAGCTGCCAAAGCAATCCAGCTTTCCAGTGGGGCAAATACCTTGTGTGCAGTGCAAGAAGCAGCCTTCCTGTTCCTGTGCTCTGAGGATGACATATTACTTCAGATCGTAGCTTTGTGTGAGGGTTGTGCATGCCTGTGTTTAAAGAGCTGCATATTGCTGTCCTTGAGGGGGCTGCATCTTCTCAGGTTGCTCTCCCATTGAAGCATGAGAATTCAGTAGCCTTGCCTGGAGTAGACATATGACACATATATTGCATTCAGAAACTGATGTCTCAAAATACAAACAACACCCATTGGCACAATTTGGCCCCTTAAGAGAAGTGAAAAACCCCAACCTGCATTCCCATCTGGGTTTGAGCTCATGGGTCCCAGGGGCACCAAGTCAATACTCTAAAGTAGGAGCATTAGAGCTAAGTGCCACATTGGCTGCTGCTGCAAAGCCTCATATAAATATTACACCTCAGTCTGCAAGGCACAAAATGTTTGGTTTCTGAGTCTATTAATATATAATGAGGATATGGTATAATTAATATAGTTTTGATTTTCCTATAAATCCATATTGCTAATAAGAATGCAAAGTTATTACTCAAAAAACCTTTGCAACAATTGGCCATTTTCACTGATTAAAAATGGAGTTTGTGTTTTAACTATTTATGGTTTTACTGAAATTAATAATTATTAGATTATTGAGCTACAAGATAATTAAGAAAAATGGTTTTACTTAAACACACTTTAGAAGCTACCTCAGGGAGATGGCCTTTGTTTTTTTTTTTTTTTCCTTTTAACATCCTCTAGAATTGCTATATCCACTTGCAGACTGAAAAATGAAAGGTTTTTTGTTTTAATTTAAAAAATCTAAACTTTCCAAATAATTATTCTCTGTGTTGAGGTTATGAAAGAATAACCTCTGTATGATGAATTCTTTTGTAATCTGAAACATCATTGCAAAGGTATTTTCATTCATTCACTAAAGAATTAAAAGTTGATGTATCCCTAGAAAATTAAGCTAAATACCTTGGCCAAATTTTGCACATGAATATTGATGCTAACCCACTCTCTGTTGATTTAGAACTGTGTTAACATTTTTAATTTTAGCCTTTGCAAGTATATATGTAAATTAGTACATGACAAAGCTGCATGCAATTTGAATGTATTCTTCATATTGCTGTACTTGTAGAGAACTCAGTACAGTTGTGTATACCTGATTTTTAAAAAACAATTTTTAATTGTTTAATTAAGGCTATTTTTTTTTTAAACCTGAAGGGGAAATTCCTCTTTGACCTGGACTTGTGCAGAGCTTTTTAAAACTTCAGAGCAGCAGGAGTAGCTGTCCCAGAGTGATCAAGCACTGATTTTGATTATTAAGCCCTTGAAGTACATTTTGTGACTGGTGTCAGGAAATTATAGGAACATTGGAATACCATTCACTGAGGGTATGTGCTTCTCATTATTCTGCCCCAGTTTGTGACAGCTTGGAATCCAGAGCTATGTGCATTAACAGGTGTTTTGGTTTTTCGTCCCACATGCAACAGCTGTGCAGCATCCAAAACTTACAGAACCTTCTCCGTAGGTCAGTGTCATCCCATTGTTTACATGAGATTTTCTGCCATAAAGAAATGGCAGATCATAGAATTTTAGTCATGAACTCCTGGAAAATTTGAAGTCTTCCAATATCAGGCCTCAGCTGGGGAGGATGAATAGAGTGTCAGGAAAGAAATTTATGCAGTGTATTTCAATGGCAGGGAAGAGTGTCCCAATGAAGAACCCTGAAAGTGCATGAAGAAGCCTTACAGGTGCATGCCTTAGCCAAAGTGCTTGTCATGTTAGTCCTGTGATATTTAAAGTCCAGCTGCCAGGCTGTCAGATCAGGTAATTTCTCCTTCATACCCACGGGACCAGTGACTGCTCAGTGGTAGGGCTAGTAGGCTTGTGGCTGTGGTTAGTCCCTTGAATCTGCCTCTTTACTTGAAACATCTGCTCTGAATAGAGTTAATAAATGTGTCAGGGAGAAGTTGAGGGCATCTCAAGTGAAACTATTATTTATTTATCTTATTTTAGAATATAGTCAATAGATATCATCACATTTTCCTCATTAAGTGCTTCCTCATTTACAGGCTATCGGATTCCTATCCAATCTTGGAGCCAAACAGTATCAAATACCAAATGATCTTGAAGTTTACAATTAGGTAGAGTGAAAATGCTGGAAATGGGAAGACCTTCAATAATTCCATGGCATCAGAAAATTAAATTTCTGCAATAACAAATTACGATATAATGAGGTCACATTAGAGGAATAAGAGGCCCAGATGCCTCAATGATTTAATCTGTCTCTTCCTGTAGGCCTGAACCTAATTTTAATGAATATTTTGATAGATAACATATTTGGTTCAAAATAGGTCTTTAAAGACAGTTGTGAGAGTATTATATTTTAAAGATGCTATGATAGAAATTCATTTCATTAACTGCCTGATAAGAAAGAATCACTCCACAAATGTACTGGTATCAGCCATACTATTATGACCCATCTGCTCTTATTGAGTGAAGTGACAGTAATATATCTTTATTGGTCCCTTCCTTGAATGCTGTAGAGCCTCATTTTCTTTGTCTAATGAAAAGCCAAGTGACACTAATGAAACAGGTACTGCATATGCCTGAACTTCAGCAGAGAAAACAGAACATCAAGTAAAAAGCTCTGTAAAGAAAATAATCAGGTGTAAATATAAGTATATAAGTCAGTAAAAAAAAAAAAAAAAAGAGAAATAAAAGTAATATCAAGAATGCGGATTTATTTATTTATTTTCTATTAATCAAATATGAGTTTTGGTATAATGGCAAGGACTATAAGAAACTCTGAAACAGATTTGTTGCCCTTTTGATGTGAGTTACTTTTTACTTGGAGAACCGTAGCTCATGTTCACAGTTTTTTTATTTATATCACAGCTCAGAAGCCTTTCCCTAGCTACTGTGATATTACCTGAGGGCCAAACACAAGCAGATTTGTTCTGAGTGGTCTCAGGTGGGGTGAGGTAGCTGATCTCATTTTTGCCTGATTTCTCGAGTCCTGGTGTATTGAAACAGTACCCACCACTCTGATATTTAGCTTGTTGCTGTGTAATTATCATGCCATTCCCAAAGTCCACATTTTTTCTCATGGAGCACTTTAGCTACAAACTTTCAAATACATTTACTTTTAACAAAAATGGTAATGATGCAGCAGACATGCAGATACACCAAGTTTAGGTAGTTGTTCATAAAAACCAGAGAATTTTGTATGTCTTCTGAAGGGATGTGCGCTTCAGATCTGTGTCTGCTGAGACATCTGCTAAGCCTCTGTTCCCATGCATATGAACGTGTCATTTCTTGCGAGAAAATTCGAAAGTGGCCATGGGCATCCAAAAATGAGACTTGTTTTAAGAATAAATTTTGTTGTAGTCTATCGAAGGCTTTGAAAATAAGCTCTGACTTGACTTCAGGGAGAAGGAAACAGAGCAGAGCAGATGAATAATACTAGCCGGAGCCCTTTTCTTCTCTGGAATATGCTGTCTGAACTATACAGAGGTTCAAACCCTTGTGTCATGACTAGCATTACTTCAGAAATGAAAGACCTAATAAAGGTACCATGAAAAAAGAATATAATAGTCTGCTACAAAACTGTGCGTGCCCAGGGCATGTTTTCTGTAGCTGATGTTTGAGAATTTTGAAAAAAAATTTCTCTAAATGTCCCCTTAACCTGGGTAATCTGAGAATCTTATTTACTGTAAAAAAAATTAGAATTTTCAAAATTATTTAGATATTTTTCATCTCTCTAGATTCACATGGCCTAGATCAATTCCTTATCCATGTAGTGGGGATTGATATTTCTGGCTCTTAACTGTCCATGTAGAAATTTCAGAAATTTACAAGTATTAAATATCTCTAAACAAAATACAAAATCATACCCGGAAAGACTGGTGAAGCTAGACAGCCAGGAAATACCCAGTTAAAGTACCCTACATTCTTGTATCTGCCAACTGTGTACATGCACTACAATAAACTCTTTAATCCACACGATCCACAACAGTTTTTGTTCATTACTCACTACTTGTGAGTAGTCCCATATGTCATTTAATGCTTAATATCTAAAAGTTGCACTGAGCACAAATGTATTCCTTTTTCTGAGTCTTTCATCTGATTCTGATATCTGTGTCTTCTTTTTAGATATTAATGGATTTAGTTATACAGCACATCAGTCAAGTAATAGCATGGTGTCTCAGGTTTACAAATTGGGAACACACTGACACTAAAGCCAAAATTGCCCTGTATCAGTTCACTTTTAGAGGCTAGTTTTCAAGTGTAGAGCCTGTTTTTTTCTGTGCATTCTGCTGCCTTTTATGTGTTCAGAGCACAGTTCACATCAAACTTCTGCAATTACGAATCCAATACTCCAGCTGTTTCAACAGGAGTGATCACAGAGAAAGAGTTTGCACAAATGCTATGATCAGTATCACACAGAAAAACTATGATTTAGACAGAGAAAAAAAATCAGAGATCAAGATGATAGTCCAGGGACCTAATCAGGGAGACAGTTTATCTTCTGGAAATTTTCAGCCTGTTTCACATGGTATATCCCATTCTCAGAAACCAGCCAGAGATGGGAGTCCTTCACATAACTGTCCACTTCACTTTGGTTCATCCTTGGAACATGATCTGTGCAGTAAATTGCATGAGGCAGGGGTACTACAGATGAACATGATATTCTGTGTTTATCATATAAAGCCATACAACTAAATATACTCTGAAAATGTATATGTGCCTATGCAGGTTGTAGGTTATCTATAGACATGGTTTGAGGCATTTAATAATTTTGAATTCTTTGTTTTGTAGACTTTGCCTTGTTTTTTTTCATTCTTCTTAATAACAGTTTTCCAAGTTTAAAAAAAAAAAAGTTCTCTCCTGCAATCACTTTATTCCTTTCCGTCTCTCAGAATCAGCAGGAGCTTTAGGTAGAAAAACACACTCGTTTTCATTCTTTGAGCTATCAGTGTCTTTTAGGAGCCCTAGACCATGAATTTAAATGTTTACCTAGTTTATTCCTCTTCCATCTTTCTCATTTGTACTTGATAGACCATTTAATCTGATTCAGAGTCCACTAACAAGCTCCAAAATGGGTAAGCTGGCAAAATTAAATGCAAAATATAGTTGAAATAAAGGGCACGGTAGGAGGAATGTCCTTAAGAAGCTGATTTTAAAAGTTGCTTCTGACAAGGAAGTTGCACCCACTTTGATCCTTTCAGCACCTTCTACAGGCACATGATTTTGCAATTTGTTGTGGCAGCAGAAAAGATGACATCCTATGTCAAAGACTGCCAGCCTAATTCTGTCATTACTAGCTCACAAAAGCTAATAAAAAATTCAATATCTGAACACTAATGGCAACATTGAAAACAAGTTTACGATCACAGCTTTGGCTCCCTATGCTGCTACTGCCTCAAATTATTTTCCTGTTCATTGAGATGGAGGTTGCAGCTGAGGACATGCTTGTGGGCTTTGCTGCTTAGCATGTGAACTTTTTGGGCCCTCAAACTGAGGGGGGAAAAAAAGAAGTAACTTTTCTTAATTTGCTATTTTATTACCTCTTTGATATTGAATACAGTGTGTACATACTTAATGTCTCAGACATTCTTCTCACCACCATTGTTTCTGGTAGCAATTCTTCCTTCATATTTCATTGTATTCCACATCAGAAATTTAATTTACTTTGAACATCTTGTCTTTGATGCTTGTGAAGCTTCTCATTCATATGTTAATGATGCAAAATGAAGTTGACAGCATTACATACGTGCTTGGTTGTCTGCCTGAGTGTGCTGTTTATTTGCCCTGATACCGTGTTCATGTTTAGTTAGTGAATTTGCCTTATCTGTTTGGTACCTGCTCTTCCATTCTTGCCTTTGTGTTGTTTTGAAGGAAGAATTTTTCTCTCTATGCACCCACTTGATGACATTTAACCCATTTTGGAGCTCCCAATATGTGTGGTCACTGTTCCCTCTGCTTTCTGCTTCCTTGCTTGAGTACACTGAAGAGACGTACCTGATCTGTACAACTCATCTACATTTTGGTACATACATGACTTAATCGTCAGACTTTCGTGTGGAAAGTATGAGTACATCCCACCAGCTTGAACTTCAGGCAGAATATATTTATCCCTTTAAACAGCCTGTAACAGTACTTCTTGAGGTAGAAGAGACATCCTTTAATTTGATTTCTGAGCATTCGCTTTTTAACTGTATTGTTCAGAAGAGGAATAGGCAGCAACGATATGAACAGCCAAAATAATCAGTATCAGCCCAGTAAAGTGTGACAGCTCCTCTCTGTGATCTCTCACTGCTTTATGGGAATAGAAGCACACATTCATCCAGTGCACATATTGTGTATTAACTGAGGAGATATTTTTTGAACAAAAACAGCATTCCCAGTGTGCATTTGCAACTCATTATATCTAGGAATGAAGCCACGTACCCTGTTAGAGCTGCATCTGCTACAAAATGCAACAGCTTGTCAGCTTTCTGGTTGCTGTGTGTACTTCAGTCTGGTGCTCTTCTGTCTGTGTTGGACTCATCTTAGACTCTCAACCTTGTCAATTCCTCTGTGGGATGAAAGAGCGCTGCATAGGAATTTTCTTTCTTCCCCTCCAGCTGGGAATTTCAAGGAAATTGTATTGGACTGGGTAAGAAAAGCAAGATCCCCTAAAAACCTTCCTGATTTAGAAGGGAAAGGAGATCATTAGTGCACAAAGGAGAATTTACTTCACAGAACCCTGTCTGTGCTGCAGTGTGGCTCCCGTCCAGCAGAAATCAAGGCAGAGGACGCAGGAGCACTCACTAAACCAAGCCCTTGCCAGGATATGGACACAGAACTGGGATCCTAGAAGAGCTCCTGGATCTGTCAGTTTAGATGTGACTACCATAAAGCTCCAGCCCCTGTGACATTTCCTACTAAAAGAAAGAGATTGCCCACTGATCCCCAACCAATAACTCAGAGAATTACACTGTTAATGAGGTTGGACAGCACCTCCAGGGACTTTCTAATCCATCCCCCTGCTCGAAGCAGGATCAGCTAGACCAAGTTTCTTAGAATATAGCAAAGAGGGGTTTTGGATATCTCCAAGGATGAAGACTTCACAACTTTGCCTGGTCATCCTGTGATACTTTTTGACCACTCTTGTAGCAAAAAACAAGTTTGCTTATTTTTAAATTAGTGCTTGTTGCCTCTTATCTTTTCACTGGATATCACTGAGAGGAGCCTGGCTTTGTCTTGTTTACTCCTTTCACACACCATCATTGAAACCTCCTGGATTGCTTATGCCCTGCTGTATTACCCCTCTGGAAGATTCTGAGTTAGTTGTTCTCTCATGAGGACCAGGGCCTGCAAATGTGAAGCGCTTCTTACTGACTGTAGTTCTGTAACAAACAACCATGAGAAGGTTGCACATGTTGTTCTGCCTGCTAATCTAGATCCGTAAGGTGTCAGCTGGCTCCTCACCCATCCTAAGGCAGTTTCATGAATCCCTACAGGGCAACTCTACTCTTCACCATCCTGGCCTGTCCTTCCCAGAATGGCCTTTATTCAGCCACTGCATTGTTCCAGTCGTGTGAGCTGTCTCACCGCATCTCCATGATTCCAGTGTGAGCTATATAACCTTGCACCCCCTACACGTGCACACAGACCTCTTAATCTTCCTGTTTACTCCCCATCTTGCATGTGTTAGTTTACAGAAACTTCAGAGAGGCACTCAGTCATGCTGATTTCCCCCAAAATGCTGAGAGAATTTCCTCCATATCCTGTAGGTACTTCCTTCTTGGTGTGCATGTACTTGGGGTGGACTCCCTTCTGCCCTGTTTTGACGATTAAAAATCTTCCTTTTCCGCATATCTGTGCAGTCTTTGCTTATCAAACCAGCCCACCTCTTCCAGGGGACAATGTTATCATGACCCTCATCACTCCCAGTTTAAAGCTCTTTTCACCAAGTTGGCCAGCTTGTTGGCAAATATTTCCTACTTGGTCAGGTGTATCCTGCTTTTTCCTGGCAGTTCTTGATCTTCAGAGAAGATCCCAGGCTCTAGAATTCAAATCCCTATTTTCAACCCCAGCTGTGCAAACATTTGTTAATGCACAGAATTGTGAAATCCATCCAATCTTCCCTGAGTTCTTCTCCTTCTCTAGCAGGTCTAAGTTGACACTAAAGGATCTCCAAATCCTTGGCCCTCGTTCCAGAGGCACATAATCACTCTTGGCATGATTCAGACCTCTGGCAGTGCTATAGGTGCCCATGTAGAAGAGCAGTGGGACTTCTAGCATGAGGGCCAGATTTGCCTCCACAGTCTTCCACACCCAAGCCCTCAGCAGGTGTCAAACACCGTGGACATCAGATTAAGCCAGTGAAGGTACCTTTGTGGCCCATTGCTGCCTCTGGCACTTCCTTCAGTGCTGCTTTGGGATGCCATGCATCACCAGCTTTGCTCATACCACTGAGCTAGGATGGGGGCTTTGTCTCTGTGACAACTCAAACAAGATCCAGGAGACCTCTTTCTTCACCTCTGATGCCACACAGATGCTCACCAGTGAGCACCATCTGTGGGCAGGTAGCTCATCCACCCGGTCTCAGCCTCTGAAGAGCCCCAGGCACCCCTGCAGCCCATATGTGAGAGCCAGGTCTTACCCTCAGGAGTTCAAAATGAGCCCAGAAGACTAAAGTTTGTGTCTTCATACATCTTTACACTGTTACGGACCCTAGCCATTTCTTCTATGCACACTTATTGCAGAGGATGTAACTTAAACAAATAAAGCCCTTTCAGATCTCCACACAGATAGGAGGCTTTTTGTCCCTAACATGAAGAGCTTGAACAATTGGGAATATGTAAGCTGTCTAAAAAGGCAATTTTTTTTTTTTTTAAATCTTTAGAGAATTACTCTATCAGCTATCTTCAACTCCTGAGATGTAAAACTGCAGTGGATCATTGGTGTTTTCTGACAGATGTGTGGTTTTATTCAGTCATGTTTATTAAAATGCTTAAATGTTTTGATTAGCCTAATTGAAATAAAACACCAAAACAAACTTTTAAAAATATTTCCACAATGCAGGGTGTTATATAAAACTGTCAAAAAGTGAATTGGCATTGTACTGATTTTTGCAGGAACGCAAGTACGTGTATTTATTTTGAAGTTGATAGAATACAGAAGGATCAGAGATATGATTTCATTCTCCTCTGAAAATCTCCTTCCAGATTCCTAAGTCTCTCACAAAGCAGATGTCATTTTGAAGATGCAAAATAGAAAACCACTAAAAAAAAATCAGCATTCTTAAAGAATTCTGCTATGCTTTATTCCCATTTGCTAGTAGAAAGCATGTGTCTTGAATGTTAATCACATATTATTTTAGGAAGGCAGAGGACTTCATGAGGCAGATATGAAACAAGCTGCACAAAAGCACCATGGGATAACCTCTTCGGTTCCAGTGGCTGGTGCTTTTCTGTAATCTCTTCATATTACTGCAGCTGTTATTTAGCCATCAGAAGCTTAAATGACACACAGGAAGCCTTAGGAATAAGGCTCAGTTCAACAAAATTCTATATTTAGTCTTTTTGGCAAAACTGCCAATATAAGCTTTAGGAGAACTGAGATCCTCAGTTTCTGAATCTCTGATTTTGCAGGATGAAGGCAAAGAAAGGCAAAGAAATCCAGCCTGCTCATCAAAGAGGTGTCTCTCATCTGTATTATAGCCAGCATCCACTGAAAAGCTTTTTCATTGACTTCATAAGGCTCCGCTAGGAGCCTTCAATGGAAAGTGCAGAGGAATAACTGGATGACTTCCCAAGAGTTGCTCTAGAACAATGGATGCCTCTCTGGAGTCCCTTTTTTTTTAAAGCATCACATTTGTGTAATTGCTCTGAAAAACATGATATGATGGCCAAGTTTCACTAAGAGACAATACTAATGCCTTGATATTACAGACTGACTTAACATCTCTATGCTTAAAATTAAGAACAGAGCTGCCTATCCTCTCTGGTTTTAGGCCCTTTTCTATAAATTGCTAAAGAAGCAAGCAGTACATATGCTCTTCTTGAAGTTGATATTTGTCTGATGATATCTCTGAGGTGGTTGGAGTTCTGAAGGGGAAATATCCTTCCAGCTGCAAAATCAATTCACAAGAAAGTGGTGGGGCCTCTCGATGACAGTTAGGGTAAGCTAACTTACCCTAACTGTGATGAGCTGTGTTTTCCTGCAGTAGTGCCAGCAGAATTGCACTGTTGCAGAGCTGCCTCTTTGTTTCCTGCACATGTCTAGACACTGAAGATGAGCAAAAATTAAGACCTCGGAGAACATGAGAGTTGGCTGCTATTTCAATGCTGTCCTTTTAAAGAAATACTCAACATACCTGCAGCAGTTGTGCCATTTTATAAAAGCTGTTATTTAACACTAGAATTACCCCAGACTCACTGATATTCCATGAGTCCACTTGCTCCTAAAAATGCTCTTGGTAAAGAGAAACTGCAGTTAGTACAGCTCTAGCTCTCATCAGTGGAATATGCTTCATCGAATTTCTTTCAATACATACCTAGTATGCATAGGGGAAAGAGATGCACAGATCCCTGACCTGTGCAGCACAGTTTCTTTAACCTTATATCTCAGCCACAGCCCTGACAAGCTTATCCAGCTTTCCCTGCTTACCATATTGAATGCAATTGGAATCAAAACTGATCATTCCCGAGGGCTATTGCCCACCACACACTGCTCAGGTTAAGCAGCATGCAACTTAATTTGGTTTTCAAAGGCTTTATGTTTCTCAGTCAGTAAGAGTAAGATACATCACCAGGTAAACTAAACACTGAATTCATTACAAATTCCTGTTGAATCCTGTGATAATACCTAGTAGCTATGGAATGGGTGATACACGTTTTAGGTCCTTATTCTTAGTGTTGCCTTTTCTCTTTGCAAAACAAAGTGTGTAGGCTGAAAAGGCATACATGTACAATTGTTTCAGCACAGAGGAGTGACATGGGAGATACAAGAAAATGTTCTCAAGTTATGTATGGGTGTATTGTAGAGTGTGATGTGGGCTTTTTATTTAGTTTGGTGAGGAACCAAACCACGAATATGTTAAAACTTCTGTCATTATGTGGCTGCATTGTAACATGTCAGGAAGATGGATAACGTTGGTTTGGAAGATGTTCCTAAAGACAGTATGGTGGCTTACATTACTTAAAGTAGCTTTTTAAATTTTATAAATAGTGTCAAGTAGATCCCAAAACATGTTTTATTACCAATGGTAGAAAATCTTCACATGGTACTTCTTTGCTAGTTGACCCAACATAGGCTCCTGTTAAAAAATTATAACCCTTGGACTCGATTCCCTGGAGAGTCCCCAAAGCATTTCCTGGATAATAATGATGCAATAGTTTCCTATCCTATTGATGATTGTCCCAGGGCACCTCAGAACAAATGCTCCCATTCCCTGAAAGCTGCTCAAGTACCAGGATGCTGCTATAAATGGTTGAAATGTGATGCAGTTTCCCCTTCAACTTCCTCCAGATCAGCCTAATGGGGATTAAGAGCCATTAAAGGCTCTTTGCAGCATATGCAGTTGCTATTGATCAGTTGTTTTAGCCAATGATCTGATTACAACCATCTTCTCTTTACAGTGCTTTACTGGCAGAAAGGAACATACAAACATACAATAAAAGGTGAAGAATGAAGGTACCAGACCTTCCTGTGTGTGCTAAGAATTTGTTTTCTTGCTAAAAAGAAATATTACCATTGTTTTTTTCCCATGAGTAAAAGTTTCTACCTGCAATCTAAGAAGCCAGTTTGAAGCAAAATTGTTTATACGAGTAGAGGTCAGGGAGTTTGTCTTGTCAGAGCACGGCACAGTACATTTTGCATTTGTTGCTGAATAGAGGCAGAGCTTAAACAAGAAGATTTTGGTAAATGCTTTCCTGCCTTTCACTGCTGCAAAGTTCAGGAAAAGTCCTGAGAACTGGGTCCTGCCCCTTTGGACTGACAAAGTTGAAATCTTCTTTTGCCTGTGATGAGTCAGCCTTCTAACCCCATGGCTTTTCAAGCAGACAGCTGTTACCCTTTTGGGCCACTTCTTAAAAGAACCCAAAGGTAAATCTTTACTATATAGAACCCAACTGTGGGTAAAATTTGGACTCTGAAAGCACGTGCTGACTGAGCCCCTGTGAAGGATAGTCTGGGGAGGAGTATGGCAACTTTCTGACTCTTCTGGGACTGAGCCTTCCAGGAGGCTGTGAAGCCTGTGGAGGATGCACAGAGGCAGATCTGAAACAGTCAATGTCAAAATCAAATCTACATGCCTCCCATAAGAGAAGGTGAAGCTGAGAAGTGACTTGGAGAGCAATTATTTAGTCTCATCACTCAGTCTTACCCAAATTCTGGTTTTAGTGCCTCTGTTCCTATAATAGCCTGAACAATCATCCTCTGAATTATTTCTCTGGCTAGGTGAAGAGAGAAAGGGCACTGAATTGAGAAGCCTGAGACAAAAGAAATTCCTGAAAACTCTGAAGGTCCTTTGTGGTGCCAGCATTTATTTTGCAGTATTAGATGGCTCTTGGGGAAGAGATAAAGCTTCATTTGCCTGAATGTTCCAGTCGTTTATGAAACAGTGGCAGAGCAGGGGTAGCATACTGGCTCTCTTGTTCAAAGCAACAGAACTGCTGATAACCTACTACTTCTGCATGCAAACAGGCATTAGGTTTAAGAGAACAGATTTAGCAGCTCACACAGATGCCTTGAGATGGTTCAGGGTTACTCTGCTCTTTGTGACTGGACAGGAAATACAACACAACCACTCATGCCTTCCTCAGGACATAACTAATAATTAACTAACAAAGTCACAAATTTGTTCAACTATCACGGTGTCACTACTTAGATGGGCCCTAGGAGTCTCTTGGGAGAAGATCCAGAGTAGGAAGATGTTTAAGTACTGTCAATAAAGTACCAGTACTTTTGAAAGTACTGTATGAGTAGGCATCCCCAACAGAAACGGGCTACCTGCCTGACAATGAAAGGATATGTTAGTGACTGGAGGTGGGTTATTGAAACAACGGGGAGTGAGGTATCTTCCTTTTTGACCACTGCAATAATCTGGTCTTGATTACTAGAAAGGGCAGGCTGTGTTTTGTATTTGTCTTAATTTCATGACAAAAGAAACCCATCACAGCACAGCCTGTGACTCCCTAAGGGACTGCAGAATTCTCCATGTGCAGAGGACAGTGATCTGCTTGGGAAACATGAGTGTGAGCAGAAAAGGATACTCATCCACCTTTGGAAGTTCCATCATTTATTGTCAGCTGAATGACTCCTTGTAGCATTTTATTGTTCTTAGAAAGGTAAAAAACTCAGACAGGGCACAAATAAGCTGCCTAGTTCCCTGGTACCCTGATGGAGGCAGTTATAGGCCTCTTCTGAGCCCTGATGATTTGAACACGTTTGTTTCCTGCATGTACAATGCAGAAATTCATAGAACATTTTATTGGGCCTTTATCTGATTCTTGAGTATGTTTCTCTTTGTCATAGTTTCTAGCTGTGTACTTTAGTTGTAATAGAGACCTCTGGTTTTGATTAAGTAAAAGATCACAATGCCCTAAAACCTTGACTCCAGCAGGCAACACCAGAAAGCACACTTCCTATGAAATGTCCACAGAACTCAGTAGATCAGGCTGTTGATTTTCTTTCTAGAGCAGGAAAATTCCATGCAGGCTTGCACTGCTGCACGTATTCCTGCACCCCACAGAGCTCCCAATACAAAGAGCAGGGAGCATCAGTGTTTTTGTGGACTGCTACAGGGCTAGAGGCATAGCTCCTCAAGAGAAGCAATTTGTTACCCTTGACCTCAGCACAGCAATGAACCAAGGATTGTCAGAAGCTCCTGCTGTCTGAGATGCTGCTGGCACGAAAAGTTTCCTCCACTTTGACATGTGTTAAAAAGGGGCAGCCAAAGGGAGCTGTCCTGAGGATCAGAAGAGGCACATGACTATGCTGAGAGGAATTGTGGAGAGCTCTTCTAAACACAGCAAGTGTTTGGAAAGGGACCATACTGTTGTAGCCCTCTGTGTGGGAAGGCAACAAATCACCATGGGCTATCAAGGGGACATGTGATGAGACACAGGAAGACTGAAGGGGAGGATGTGATGCTTCCTCTGGGGCTTTCAGCATAGCTTGAGGGAACCAGGACAGCCGTGCTGATACAATGCATAAAAGGAGCCTCCAGTAAGTTCCTCCTCCAGGGCAAATATCCATCACTAGCACAAAGAATCCATGAATTGTAAGACCCAACTCCTCTCCAGTTGATTCCTGCTACCTGCCTAATTGCTGAGGCTCCTACCTACTTTTCCCTCTTCAGAGCCTTGAATTCAGGCACTCCTTCAGCATCTGGTTGTTTTGTATTTGCATCTGAATCTTATATATCAGGACCATGATAAGCAAACAGTTCTGCCATGCTGACTTGCCTCACTTGTTGTACTTAGGTCTTGTGCAGGGCTGTCTTCCCTCCAGCAACATTGACTGAGAAACTGGGAACAGCAAAAACACTGCCAATAGCTATTTACTATAAAAAGCTAAGAGTCCTTTGTGAACCATGAGAGGAATAACAGGAATACAGCCTAAACTCTGGACTGCTTACACCACCCTTTGATGAAGCGGCGCCCTGACACCAGGATGGTGAGACCATTTTTTTTTGTTGCAGTCACTGCTCACCACAGTGAAGGTCAGAATTTTTCATTGTCAATCAGTCATTTTACCTCTGACCTTGAAAATCTGCAATACTGCCTACTGTTTTGATAGCAATGATCATGATTTTAGTGACAGAGTTATTTTACTAATATTTTAATAGTGCGTGGCAGGATCCCTGTGATGTTTTATTGTCTTTTCTTAGAATTCCTGGCTCAGAATGGATTGTAATTTTCGTGATTCTATATGGAAATACAGTCCAAGTCCAAGCTGTCTGCCATTTCCTCAGAGAAGCAACTTCTAGCTCACTACCTACCTACCTACCTCACATATTTCATTGGAATTTTGTTACTCAGATTGTGGTCAAGCTATTTCTGTCAGAGGTGATAAAAAATGTGTATTTCTTCATATATATATTTTTTTATTATTATTTTTTTTTACATATTGCAACCTTTCAATTCCTGTCTTAACTTTATGCAAGCAAATTTCCTGGAGTCCTGGAGCCTCTTGATTGTTAAGTCTTACAACTTTTAGAAAGTTGGAATACAAATACTTGAGTTTACCCTAGGTGAAGCATCTGGGGCAGTTATGTCTCATCTAATGCTTAATGGTCCAATTGCTTGGTAGACCCATTCATAATTCATCAGGCATCTGATTAAACGTAGTTTACTCTGACTCATGTGATAGTGTTCGCAGCTAATTTAAAGGCAGAACATCATACTTGCACAGCTTTCCAGGATATGCCAAGGATATAGAATGAACTCTCTCCTGATTAAAATATGAACTGTTTTATATGGTTCCATATTCCAAAAATTGCAAATTCCTTTTTTTCTGGCATAGTGGTTATTTCTGTTCACATTGATAACTGTTTCTTCTTTCCCTCCTTTTTGCCTGTTTTATCTCTTTGAAAACTGCAAGAGAGGGTTATAATGTAAATCTTTCATTCACATCTGTTTCATATGCAGTGAACTACACAATAGATCTACGGGTCCAAGGCTGGGCATGTAAAGGTGACTTGGGCAAGCGATAAAAATAATTTCTGTCCTTGAATGTTATGCAAAATACAACAGAGGTACATTATATTAGTATTCCTCACTTGTTTTCCAGTTACAGTTCATTATTAGATATGATTGAGCAACCTGGTCTAGTATGAGGAGTCTCTGCTCATGGCAGGAGGATTGGAACTAGATGAACTCAAGATCCCTTCTAACCCAAACCACTCAATGATTCTATGATTATTTCTCTGACTTTTTAGCAAGTTGATTGTAACTTTTAGAAAATGTTAAATGACTGCAGAGCAGTGCAGTTTTACCATTTATATAACGATGATCTTTCTTTCTTTAATATCATAACATAGGCAGGATCTTACCCAGTATATGTATCTCTTGGAAATTTATGCAAAATATGGTAGCTGATAGAACATTGGAGTGAAAGAGCAACTAGCCTCAGCTTCAGAAAAAGAAAATGAAGAGCAATTCTGGCAATTAACAGTAATTTAATTGCCAACTACCATATTAAAAGAAAATGTAGTGGTTTTATATAGCCTCACAAGGACAGTAGTTAATAAATAATTGTATTCATAAAGAAATAGTTCTTATAGGTAAATGTGATGACCTGTTCATAAAAGATTAAATGCTGGACATGTTGAGGGAACTCACTGTGCGTTAATATGGAGCCATCAAATCTGGTCTTTTGTAAAGTCTGAATTTTGTGCTTGAAACAGGAAATCAACTTTGTTTTGTTTGAAAATTATACTGTATTTTTCAGAGTATGGAATACTATTTCAGAGAATTCCCAAGTAGATTTGCTAATTAGAGTTAAAGAACCCTTTTAAAATTCCCTTTAAGGAAAGACATATCAAATCTTTCTTTGCTGTCCTGAGGGATCTTGATAACACAGACTCCTCAAATTCTCCACAGAAATAAAAGCCACTAGAATATTATGCATATACTCCATTTGAAGATTTCCTTAGGAGCAATGATATTTCTACATTCGTAAATCATTTTTGCCTACCATAAGGTTAGCACATACAATATTCAGAAAAACTAGCAAGAAATTACCGTCTCTCAAACCACTGCCATTTCCCATTGTTCACAGGCATATGACCAGAGTCTGAACTAAGAAGAGGTGAGCATCTCCACCAGTCTTAGCCTAACAAATTCTAGTCAGCGGTAATTTGGCTTCATTCTCATTGTATGTGCTAGAGACATGCAGTCATACTTGATGAGACTGCCATCAGTGGTTTCTAAAACATACTGCTTAACAATTACTATTAGAGATCTATTACCAGTCTATTAAAACTCAGATGATGAAGGTAGACTTCCATATTACTCTGTCTTGAGCTAAAGCCAAGAATTTTTAGACTAAGGACTAAGAAAATAACAAGAGGGAGTGGATGGAGGTGGGTAAGGGCTGGAGGCAGCAAGGGAGAGAGATGGAAAGACAGAGAACAGTGTACAATCCATATATTGATGGTGCTGCAGCACAAGTGCTTCAGTCATCCTTAGTGGTTTGACATGCACATTTACTGAGAAAATTAATGAAAGGAGTCCTGTGTTAGCTGAGAAAGAAGATCTCTTGGGGAGGAGCACTAGCTGGCTAGATTTATCCCATGGTAAAGAGATGGGATGAGTGGAACTGAGTATTTCCACTGCTTATTGAATGCCAGTAGCTGTAGCTGTATACCGGTCTGGGTTAAGGAAGAAAAATGCTTTACTGGCATTTTTGTCATTTCAAAGCAGAACTCAGTTTTGTGTGTGTTCTGCGTTCCTTTTAGTAGCTCTTTGAGAACAGTTGTAAAATAACTGTTTGATCATGCAGCTGTTAATGGAAAATGAATTCTGGACATCTAGATAAAAAAAGATGTTTGATTCAATGGCTACAAGACTTATTTAATTTCACATCAGACTCTTCTGTGGGTGGCTTGGGAAGAGGACATTCTCCAGTGAGAGAGTAGAAAAGATAGCACATGACATTGGCACCCAGCTCTGTGAAGGAACACCACAATAAATTTGGAAAAGCAATCAATAATCTGAAATGTGCTTGTACAAACTATTCTGCTTTTTCTAATAAAATACAGTCTTGCTTGGACTTACTTCTTCGATAGTTTGTCTCCTAATGACAGCTTTTACCTTCCACTTTTTCCACAGAAGTATTAATCTTTTTTTTTTTTTCATACAGCTTCCTTCTCAGTCTCCCAGCCAGTGCCTCTGGAAGGATAGCTTCGTGCTGCTGCATTTGCTTCTTTGTGTGGAAAGAAAATGATTTGCTTTTTGTATGCTATTTATAGAGAGCTTCTCCACAGAGATGGCATCCCCTCCCCCCGATGGCTCTGAGCATCCTCACACTGCAGCTACCCGCCACCTGATGTCCTATTTTCTCATTGGCTCGAGCTGTTCCCAAACCTTGTGACTCCTGTGAGCTAACGCCCAGCTGTACCGGCTCTGAGTCTCCTGCAGTGAGACATAATCTCCACTTTCACTTCTATCATTTGCCCTTAATATGCCAAAACATCTGAACAAGTGCGTGCACTCATTGCCAGAGCCCCCTGTCCTAGGTTAAGCCCGCAGGTCACCATGAAAATAGCTGTATTCCTTGGCTTGCTGAGGTGGTAAACAGCTCTATTACGAGATCTTCATAACTTACTGGAGGACTGTAACTCATAGGATTGCACCTGAGACAGAGATTTTATATTCAGATGACCTTCTATTTCCTGAAATTGTAAATGCTGTCTCACTCTACATCTGTTGTTCAACTAAAAGTCAGGCGACCGATTAACTTTCTCTATGGGATTTCCCTGTGATTATAAAGCCAGGTGACTGTGACAAGGTCACCAGGAAAAACAGCCTTGTGATTTCAAGCTTGACAGAGACCTGGCAGGAAATGCAGATGAGAGAAATGTCACACTTAGGCAATGATAACCTTAAATATCAGAGACTGAGTTCAGAAATGGGTTTTTTTTCAGACCATCAGAAGGGTTCATGAAATATGTCTGTTTGTTCATTCCTCCAGGAGACCCTCTCTGTTCTTACATCTCAGTGTGTTATGATAAATAATGCATTGCCTTCCCAATAGCCTTGATAAAACTGCTTCTTTAACCATATGAGGAGTACATTTCAAAAAGAGAACAAGCAGAGCACAGAGATGGAAATTAACCCCAGGACCGCCAGCCTCCATTAGCAATAATGGTGTCTGACAATTTCAGGGTTAAATGAGAAGTAGGTGCCTTTTTACTGAGTTCTGCTCTTTGTTCTTGCTTTAGTCTGTGTCATTGTGGAGACTGTCATGTAAGGTTAATGACAGCCTCTCATTACCCTTGTCAAATATGTAATAATGTGGCCCAACAACAGGGCTGAATGGCTCCTGCTTGTCAGACCCCTATGTTTTGCCTAGCAGATGGTCACTGTGTTTGGAGAGGCCCTCAGATCCATCAGTGCTATCCTGAACACGTGTGTGAGGGAGGCATTTTTCCCTGATGGGACAGTTCATGGATGGAATACTAATTGGGCACAGCAAGACAACTGAGGATTTATTTATTTTTGTTCCTGGTAAAAATATGTTGTGTTGCAGGGAGGGAAAGGGGAGGGAGAGAGAGGCAAACCCCCATTTCTGCCACTGCCAGCCCCTCTTTCATTGTCTGACTCTTTACACTGGCAAGATTACTGCATGTTATGCCTTATGCTAAAAATATAGGCTCTTCATCTACAGCATAAATGGGCATGGAAATTCAGGCTTTGGTCAACTTTTGATTCTATATTTTGAAAGTTCAATTCCTATTTTCCTATACCTCTTAAAAATGAGTGGTTGCTTATTCACTACGAGCTTTGGAGAGGCATCATGTTAACATATCCCCTTGATATTGCCTCCCTAGTTATTAGGATTAAATATTTATATTGTGGTAGCTGACCCTCCTGTGTTAGGTAGTATGCAAACAGAAAATATCTGTTCCTTCTCAAGGGAACATAAGCCTCTTTAGCATGAGGCTGATGATGTGGAAGGCAGTGGTTTGCATTTTTAGATGTATCAGTAGTCTGCTCTGAAAGTTGGTATCCTCAGCCTTTGACCATGAACCCTTTTCTATTAAACACAGAGCCCTTTGCAGCAGGAACTTACTCATCTCAGAGTCTTGGGCTGGGGCTGCCCCAGACAGGTACAGAGTTTTATGTGGTTTTGGTTTGTTTAAATTATTACTTCCCTTTCTTTAGAAAACACATTAACTTTTTTCTTCTTCTTATTTCCCCCCCCTTTTTTTTTTTTTTTTGTGTAAAGCTAGTGCAAAGTGATTACTATCATCTTTCCCCATTTGGGGAACCTTGCACTAATGGAACTCGATTGTTCTTTGTTGAAAATGCCTAATATGAGCAGACTGTGCACAGCCATAAAATAATGTTTTATCTGATGTGGTTACGTATGATTCGTCTACATCAAGGAGTGGGATTGATGTGACTAAAATTAGGGTAGTTATAATGGTGCAAATGTTCTTAATGTAGACAATACCTCAGTCTGCAGAACAAGAAAAATTTGTTCTAAAAGAATAATCAGCTCTATTTGTTTCAGAGGGATGTTAACTCTGAAACTTAAATATAGCACTGTAGAAATCAACATGGTTAACTACTTCACTACTAAGCCATATAATGGAGATAATCCCTATCACAAAGAGCCTTTTTATTTTCCTAAGAAGTAGATTCAAAAAGCATAGTACAAAAATAATGGTGGGAAATTGCTCTGGTTGCTTTATGTCATTTTGTATTACAATTAATAAAATTCTCCACCAAGTTCTTGTCACTACCATCAAAGTGGTGCATGTTTCAGCAGCCAGGCCAGCTTGTTGCAGAGTTCATATAATCAAGTCTGTCCCAGACCAAGAAGGAAAATTGAAAGTAAAAAAAAAAAATATTTTGTCTAGTGTTTCCCAATCGAAAGACATGAAAAATTCGCATGTAAAATCCTGATCACTTCAGGAGTGGAAAGGAAACAATGTACAAAAGCTACCTCATGAATGTCCAGGGATCTTTTCAGGTGGTTTAGTCTTTTCATTCTGTCATACTTTTCAAATCTCAATTGATACTACTTTTTTTTTTTTTTTTTTTGTCAATAAAGTGACTAATTTTCCATCTATAAATGATTCTGGTACAGATAAGATCCAAAAGTGGAGGCCTAAATTGGTAAAGCACATACAGCTTAGTCACCTCATCCTTTGGGGCTGTGATTGTGCATCTGAGAGAGTGAGAAGGACTTTTTCCACTGCCAGCCTGACAGCAGGCTTTAAAAAAAATTCCGCAGTCAGCAGACTTTAGTACTTTTTTTAAAAGACATTTACTGTGAATATTACTCAAGTTGGCATAGTTCCCTTTCCTCCCTACCACTTTTCTGTTACTGAAACAGCAAAGAAATGGGACAGTTGTGGTTATTAGGTAATTCAGGAGATACCTTCTTGATACTGATGGTTTTCCTCACGGAAGGGATCCTAAGAATAGAAGATAAGAAATCATGTGAAGTCACCAGAGCTTCCTGAGGGAAAAGAAATGAGGAACAGAAAGGCTGCAGCATGTGAGTCAGATTTCTACCGTGCCCACACACATGACGATGCCCTGAGCCCTAGGGGAATGGGGCACCAGAAAAAATAATTGTTCCCATGTAATACGTCCACCTTCTTAAGGAGACCAGTGAAATACAAAAGTGTAGGCCAAACCTGCTAATTAGTGTATGTAAAGGTGGTAGAGGAGCAAAATTATGTAAATCAAGATGGCAATTAAAGCCAGGGACATTCTCAGCAAGTATCTCTGAAATTAGCAGCTATGCATTAAAGTCAACAGACACCTCTGCTGATTTCCTCAGATGGCACCTTCTGAGGTAAAGCAAAGCAAAATGAGCATGGAATCTAAAACTCTCCTCTTTTTATAAACCCCTTTCTAACGCATATTGCAGATTAAAGTTGTAATTTTTTTTGTCTCAGCAGTCACTTTGCTAATGCAGAGGAGTTCATGTCTTCACAAAATGCTGAGAAATAGACATCGCTCATGTGGGACCCATATTTTAAAATGAAAGCCCTCTGAATTATGAGTAAGAACACAGGCCTTGCAACACACAAAGTTTTTGGCTGACTAGGTGGAGTGGTGAACCCATGTTAAGAAAAGCCTGGGAAAGCAGCCTGATTTTCCTTCTATTAAGCATTTGTAAGAACTGGAGTGAAAAAGCATTGCTTTCTCCAGAGAATGGGAGAATATGGTAAGAAGGCAGAAATGATGCAGGAGTGGCAAAAAGTAAGTGTCGAGGAAAGAAGGGTAGCTCCTAAGCTTCCTGGCTGAAAGATGGGAAGAAGTGCCTGTTACAGCCCTTCTGGCACAGAATGAGTATAGCTCCAAAATGTAACTCCAGAAATGAAGAACAGTCTAACTTCTATATTGAGATGCACAGCTGGTCACTCTAAGGCAATTAAAATGAATTGGCTGAATTTGTTTATTTGAAGGTAGCAGGAGTGAAAGTTCTCCTTTTTAGGAATTCAGATAAGGTTTGCATCTGCCTGGGAAAGGTGGGGGGATTGATTTGACTGATAGAATACATTATAGCTTACTGTTTCAAGGGTATTGATATACTGGAGCAGAATACGTAACCAGGAGCTACACAGATTATTTTTTTCCTAAACTTCCTGTCTTCTGAATATGACATGAGAAAGGCATCAAGTTATTTAAGTGTCAATAAGCTAGACTACATATTTGTGGGTAGTGAGCAAAATATGTTTTGAAATGTTAGCTTCTTGTGCCCTTAAAAAGCCCAATGATGAAAACCTTTCCCAAATAACTAAACCTTAAACTTTGAAAAATAAAAAGTTTTCTTTGCTTCCTAACTGTCACTTAATTACGACTGTGAAAAGCAAAGTAATTTGTAAAGGAGCAGAAATTTTTTTTTTTTGGAGGAACTGGCAAATTTAAGACTCTACTGTGCAGCAGCGCAGGAAAAAGAGCAAAGCAATCTTCTATATTTGGAATGGCCATGACTTAATTGGTTCCTACTGATCCCTTATTAATTAAAAAATATTGTAGGCTCTTTGAAGCCTGCATTGCTTCCCATTTGAAAACATGCTTGTCAATCTTGCTCCCTCTCTGCTTTATCATACAGGGAGTGTATGGATTTTAAGAATGCAGTGAGAAGTCTTTGTGTTTCTTCTCTCCTGTGTTTATCCCAGGACTGAAAGGGCAGCTAGGAGTTAGAAGTAGTGTTTCCCAGCTTGCACATGACTTTCCAACAGCACCATAGAGCTAATGGCTTCCCCAGTGACTGTTCTTGAGAATCAAACAAAGTTTTGTGTATGTAGCTTCAACTGGGATGATTCCACTCACCAGAACCAGAACAGGCTTCCCCAATGCCTGTTCTGGAGTATCAAAACCAAGTTTTGAGTTTTGTGTATGTAGTTTCAACTAGGATGATTTCACTCACCAAAACTTAACAGGCCAAAAAACCCCAGTTTTTAATGAGATCCAATTAAAAACAAAATTCAAATGCACAGCTCTGTTTCCTTGTGTGACCTTCGTGTCAGGCTACTGCAAATGGCCATGGTCCCTGGGAAAAATGACAGACTGAGGAAAGTGACTGAACAAAAGAGACACATCTGTCTACTGTTGGTAGGAAGAAGGCACACAGCCCATCCCCTGCCGATGGCCCTCATGGTGCACCAGCGTTTCTCTCAGAGGAAGACAGAAGCAGCATAAACAAACCTGACTTTCCCTGAAGTTATTCCTGAGTCAGGGTGCCCTCTCCTCTGGGAGGACCTCTGATATGGCTATGTGCCAACAAAACCATTTGGCTCACACAGTGATGTTGGTATCTCAGTACCTGCATAATGATGGTAGGGTCGGTTTGGTTGGGTTTCAGTTTCTTTATGCTCTTAATATTCTTTTGAGTTTCACAAAAATCTCTTCTATGAGTGTCCTTTTTCTGAAAAATATGGATAGGCGAGATATATATCTATACAGACAGTTTTTATTTTAATTCCGCCGCTAGTGGTAAATTTGATTAGGAGAAAAAAAAAAACTGAACAAATATTTTAAAAATCTGCCAGCTGATTAAATCACAATTTCTCCCTATCTTCTTGGCATATGAGGTCGACTTGAGCTTCATTTTAAATCTTCTAGTTTAGATTATGATCTTTCAAATGGCATTAAGCTTGCTTTGATGTTCTGTGTGAGTACAGGACAAAAGCCCAGGAATTAAATGCTTACTTGCATTGCAGCATCATAATAAAATAGCTTCAGACTCCAACCAAAAGGTAGAAAATGGATCTTTCCCAGAAATGTTCATATTTCTTCATTGAATCACATCACTAATTCTTCCAGGAAAAGTAAAAGCGCTCAAGGCGTCAAACTGGATTTTTTTAAACAGGGCTGGGAGCAGTACCTGGGGTCTACTATTCGTATCAGTTTTTGGTGCTGTTTTGAGTGACTGTTCTGAGTTACATGGGAAGGCTTTGGTTTCAGAAGTTGGAATTGTACCCTTTTTGATATGGTTGTGCTGTTCTGGAGTCCTGTAGGAACAAACTGCAGGTATGTAAATCATTAATGGTCAGACTTTCCCCACGGAAAATTTTACCATTGCAGGGGTTTCCTTGGTCTCATGGAAGATAGCTGCTGTGTGAAGTCATGATATTCATCGGGCCAGATATATTTGAGAACAAAATGAAATTAAGAGGGTTTACTGAGCTGTCACCCATCTGCTGAGCTATAGTAATTTTCCATTCTTGGCCCGTTCCAGTTGCGAGATAATATGGTTTAGCATTAACATCTTTCAATTAACTTTAAATTGAAAGTCCAATTAAGTCGCATCACTTTACACCTGGGATGGGCTAACTGTACACTCACAGCCATCTTCCAGTGATCACAGTAGCTCAGCCAACAAACAACAGGCTGATAAACTCCTCAAATATGGGCATGCACTCAGGTACCCTGCGTCACTCTCATAAACGACCTTGAAGACACTGTTTCCTTTATGAAGAAGCCAGGGATATGGACAAGGAATAAGGGTGATGCATTGTCAGCAGTCGCTGCTGCTGAGCTTCCAGGGAGCACCTTTCTGATTCAGCTGGAGGACTACTGAGGCCTGGATTACCTAGTCCCTGAGCATTTTGATAGCAGCTCTGGAGATCATCAGAGCCTGGTTAAATTAATCTGAGAGGAGAGATGCAACTTCTGATCAGCTTTGTGAGCAAATCTAAGCTTTTCACATTCCCTTATGGAGAACCCCAGAGAATCCATATTGTTTGTGACTGTTCTAATCAGGCTTCTTTAGAGGTTACAAAAGCATTACAGTTCAGCTCTCTGGTTTCCTCCACATTAAGATAAACTTATGTGTAAACTTTCATGCCTGTGGCTCATTGATTGCAAGCTGATGAAACTGGATGAATATAATCTGTAAATGACAGTAAATATCTCAGAAAGCTATTTCATCTCTAGTAAGAATTTTTTTTTTTCACCCTTTAAATACATTTCTGTGTCATTCTGAAAGGCTCTAGTTATTGATTCATATGTTGACTGGAAGAAATTGCAGTGGACAAGATGAAGAATAGAACAAAACTGAAGAAGGAATATAAGAAAATTAGAGGAGAAAAGTGAGGCAGACAATTTAGGGAATCAGGATTCTTAAAGGAAGAATTTTAAGAGAAAAGCAAATAACACATCTTTTTTGGCTGCCAAATATGAATTTAATCCAGGAAAAAAAATTCTTGTTAGAAACAAATAAATCTGTATTTTAGTTTGGTTTTTTTCCCATTAACTACCTCAGTATGCTTTGAATATGACTGCAGTTCTGCCTAATGTGAAGTATACAGTGATAAAATCTCTTGGAAGTGATTCAAACCCTTGAGAATACAATTGACAATGCTAGAGTTCAGCACCTTTAAGTAACAGAAACCCAAAGAACCTGAACCTTGTGAAACCAGGTTATAGTTCCTATAAGCTCGTCCAGAGAAAGAGATTTCGAGTCACACATTAAAGCTCTTCTAAGATGTGTTGTGTGTAAACATAGGCTTGTGTTTCAGCTGGTGTAAATCCAGTAAGCCTTGTGAATTGGTGGTGATGGTGATGGTGTCTGCAGTACCTGGAGACAGGGTGCCCACTGAAATGCCTTAACAAGCACCATCCAGGGGAGGGCAGTGAGGCACAGAAACGCTGGTGTGCACATTGCTGTGTGCTGTGCTGCAGTTTGCTGGCTGCTTGCTTGATAACTGGCAGGGAATTCAGTCCAAAATTGACAAGATTCATGTCTTCTGCAATGCTTGGACAGCAGGGTCCTGTCCGTTCCTTTCCCCTGCCAAGCAGCCTGGCACGGAGAGCGGAGTGCAGATGGAGCGGCACAGCTCACCTGGGTGCTCCAGACACTTATATCTGCAGTCTTACTGAACTCTATTTGTCTTTTTGCTGGTATTTTCCCAAACTAAAAGCTGGAATTTAAAGCACTGCAACCTTTACTTAAGTCTCCTTGACAGCATAAAACAAAAGAGGATAAATATCACTTTGCAAGTGCCAATTGAATTTTATAATAAAGTGATTTAAATAGTCACATAATAATAGCTTTAATTTATCACAACACTGTCTTAAGAAAAAGAACACAATTTAAGTACCAAAACCAGTCTATGCATGTTTGAAACATTATACTTTTAAAGATATTCTTTATATTGTATGGATCTACTTTTTCACTGTTTCATACTTCTTCCATATCTGGCCCTGTATGTGGCCATTAAATTACAAACTAGTACCAAGGAAAGCAGCAAAGTTAGAGACAGAAAGAAGTTGGCACTGGATAACTTAATGAATTGGCAATGGGATTTGGAACCTTTTGGTCTGTCTGAACCTTGCTGATGGGAACAGCACAAACTGCTAATGGGGATAAATGGTTTGTGCTCCTCACGAAGAAGTGGAAAAACTGCAGAATGCTGGGATATGTGGTGTTTTCTGAGGAAGAGCCGGAAGCAGGAAATAAGGACAGGTTTTGGGAAATAAAGGAAAGGAAAAGGTGGTTAGAAGGAGATCATCAATGATAATACAAAGAAACCATTGGTGTCTCTGGTAGGTTTTCTTTGTATCATCTTCAGTGAACAAAAGATTATTTAAAATAAAAATGTTGACATAAATGTCAATTTGCTTTTGATCAATGCAATTATTCTCAGCTCTGGGTGTGTAAATGGTTAAATAAAAATAGTTGCCATGGACAATTAGAAAGTGAATGTTCAGAGCCACTTGTCAAAATATTTTGTGACCCATAAAATCTTATGCAATAGTTTTGCTTAAACAGGGAATACAGATCGCTACACATTTTTATTCTTCAAGGTAACTTCAGTTTGTATTTGCTATAAGCTCTGATTCAGTTGTGATCACATTTCATTTGTCCTTTTTCTGAATGTTTTACTTGTTGATAATTTGAATTTTAGGCTTCATAACATTCATACTGTAGCCATGATAGACAAATAATTTAGAACCTGTAATTGTTAATATTGTGATTATTTTAGTATTTTGGAGACATACTCCTTTCTATTAAGCAGGAAAAAAAATGGCATTGCTTTGCAAAGTATATTGATCACAAGTATGTAATAACATCTCTGACTCTGAGGACATCACTGCTTGCAGTCAAAACCACAGTTTGCTTTTAGCCTTATCCAAACAAGCTATTAAGTTGGCAGGTGAATTGGTCATTGCCCTTCTTTTTCCTCCTCAGCTTCTCAGAGCAGTGTATTAACCTCATGAACATGTTAAAGCAATGTTGATTTCAATCTAAACCAGTAAATACAGCAGGGAAAAATTTCCAGCTTGGTATTTTCTCACCTAACCTGACCAGAAGATTCCCCAAAGTTTGGGGAGACTGAAAATGAAAACTACCTGTCCTAAGAGAAAAAATAGTCAGCATTCCTGGTGCAGAGACTGCTCCCAGAGCCTAAAGTCAGCTCTATTCCCCCTCTGCCAGTTTCTAAGCGTAATAAAAATCATGCAGTAGAGCACAAATGTGCCCTGAAATTTTAAGGACAATGTGCATTGACCTTTAAGCAACACGCACACTGTGGAAGCATCTACCTACCACCAGGCAATTATAAATCGCCTGGGATCTGTGGGGAATTCAGTTGTGGTTTGCTGCCTGTCCCTTTCCTCTCTTGGAAGCAGCCATATTTTGCAGCATGACCCTGACAGGGAGCACTGTAGGGACCTGCAGAGGGGCTGAGCTGAATTGCTGCTGCTGTGGTGCCACAAATAAGAAATCTGCAGCTCAGTTGCTGCCTCTGCCCGGTGCTTTGTCACTGCACATAGTAAAGAGAATTTTCTTTTGCTCTCAGTAAATTGTTCACTGAAGCTCTGACTCTTCCTGGATTTTGTTGACACTGATGTGACCAATCCTTCTGAGGCTGGGTATACCCCTGTCTGGGAGAAGAAAAGTAACCAGCATGCCCATTCCAGAAGGTTGTGTGTGGAAGAGAAAGGCAACAGAGCAGCACGGTAACCTCTTGGGAGCAAATGGAGTGATGGCAGGGGTCAGGGCTTCCTCAGAAGGAGGTGTGGTCAGGCTATCCTGCGACGACCTTCTGCTCATATCTGGGGAAGGGTTAGTGATGCATCTTGCCAGCCAGTGCCCGTCCTTGTCCCAGCTCTCAGCACCCTGCTGGCAATGTCTGAGCACAAGGGTTATGCCTGCTGAAGCGCGTGAGCCTTCCTTCACTCAGAGACAGGTGAGATCTGAGCACACACCACATCCAGGTGACTTGATTTAACCTTTACTTGTTCCACAGCACTTTGCGGGGGTGGGGAAGACCTGGCAACACCTTCCTTTCATTTTATCCTGGGACGAGTGCAACCTTGCAATGTGTGCTTCACATTGCCTTTCTTTTCTGTAGGTTAAAAATAAGTTCAACACCTATATACACGGTCAAAACATTTCAAAATAATTTTGGTATCTTCCTCTGTAAGGTTGTATCCTGTAATTATTTTTAAAAATTATTTTTCTTGTGCATTAAAAATATGAGATTACATGCAGTGTTTGCATTAATTTATTTTATTCCTGTTATTTTTTTCTCTGTAAGACTGGATATAAAATTATATTCCCTTTGATGTCATTGTTATTGCATTTCTTTAGCAGTCATACCCGCACTGTATCCATTCAAATTTGTTACCTGTGCCACTCTGGGCAGAAAAGAAGGGAAGAGATTTAATAAGGACAGCTGTAATTTTCCTAAGAGGATAGAAATCAGCCAATTGGAAACCCTTTCTCAGCAGACACTGACAAGACACCAGAATACTCTCTCCTCAGGTGAACACAGCAATCACATCCCTTGCTACCACTACGGCGTGTCAGTGCAGTGGAAGATGGTGAGCTGGAGGCTGCCAGCCTCCTCTATTTATAGCATCAAGAGCTTCGGGGTGTGAGGCAAGCTGTTTTTAACACAGTGGCATTTTCTTCTGTTTAATAGTGGAGTGACATAATTTTTAGGAAGTTATTACTTCTTAAAAATTAGGCTTCTTTGCCCAGTTAAATAAGAAGTGTTTGTGAATTAAAAAAAAAAAAAAAAAAAAAAAAAATTAAAATCACTTGTCCAAGACCTTAGATGTTTTAAAGACCATTATGTTGTCTGGCAAATATAGAAAGGAAAATCAATATATAGCATTGAAGATAAAGAGGAAAAATGAAATGAGACACATCAGTTCAGCTCCTGTTCTCTTTCCCTTTTCGGTCACATCCCTTGTGCTGCCAAGCAGAGTGGAGAAGATCCTGTGCCCAGGGAAATGCACAGAAACTTGTTTAGACTGAAACAGTGCTTGCAAGACCTGACAAGCAAAGTTGAAGACTGATTTTTTAATAGCAGGTTGACTTACAGTTCATAATGATTTTTTCCTCTTCCACCTTTCCCCTCGTACTTTCTCATGTAATTCTTACAGAGATACCCAAGTACTCAGAAGTATAGAAGGGCTTTGTCTTTCCAAAATATGATTCAAATAATTCCCACCGAGTTGCACAGTTGTACAGAGATGCCTGTTATGCAGGACTTACAAGGATGTTCATAAATTATTAGGCAAGAAGGGCAGAAAATGTCCAGTGAAGGACTTCTCATGTTTTGACAGCGTCACCTTCTCTGGTAGACTCCATGACTTTCCAGAACTCGTTTATCTTTGTGTCACACAGAAAGGTAATTGGAAGACATTGGAAATGCAACAACCCAAACTTACCTAGAAAGGAGGCATTATTTGTTCTCATTTTAGTTTACTGAGCATCCACAACTTGTTTTAATTCCTGCTGCTCAATAGAATTCATACATGAAAAGTTAACAACTAAGAAACTAAAAAAAGCTTCTGCACCTTTTGAACAATTAGATGGTTGTTCATAATTTGTACGTCTGGAATTGTTCATAAAATATTTTAATTTTTTTTCCCCTTCTTGCCCATAAAAAGCAGAAAAAAAGCAACGGACATTGAGAAAACAGGTGAGAGAACATGGTTTGGCCTTAAGGGTAGAGCAAATGTTCACACAGATGCATGAGTGACATGAAAGGAGGAAGGAATAACTCACACAGGCATGAAGATGGATGAGTTTGCTGCTGGTTTAATATTTCCTGTGCAGCCCTAGCGCAGGCATAGGGCCGACCTCCATGTATCTGATCAACTTCACGGACAGCTGGAAAAACTGATGTTGACTTTCAGAAAGGTTCTGGAGTCAGTGAGAACATGACTAAACCATGTGGGACTGGTAGAAGGAGCCAGAGGCCATGTGGGCTGCCAAGCAGTTGGAAACACCAGACTTTGTTGTCTGTTTTCAGGAGCTGCATCAGATGCAGCCTTCCCTTGTGACCTTGACCTTAGACTACGTCTGAGCAGTGAGACCCAGGAAGGCGCCAAGATTTTTACCTTGTTTTCTGGATATGGTCACGCCTCATCTCCATATCTGGGTTAGTCCTTGGTGTGGACCAACCTCCTTCTCTTCAAGCTTGGGGAAGAAACATGTTCTCCTACCAGGTCCCATTTCCAAAAACTGGAGGTCATGTCTAGCCACGTTGTGGACTCACAGATCACTTTGGCAGTAGACTAAAACAACTTTTTTTGCTTTGGTTCTTCATATGCAAAATAGAAATCATAATTTTCTACTTTGGATTGGCCAGTGCCTTTCCTTAATAATTAAGCAGTAAATGCAACCACTTCATAATCACAAAGTGCTAATCTTAATAACTCTATGTACATACATAAATAGGTAAGGGGATCATGAAATCTCACTATGTTGAAGCCAAGATACGGACAGTTATCTTGGCAAAAACCCAGACATATATTACCGTCTATCTTCCTCCAAAATCTTTCTCCCTCCAGCCTGCCCCAAGAAGGGGTCTATGAAGTCAATAGTGTCCTAAGTACTTGAATCCATGTGGCTTCAAGCAGCAGTTTTGTCATGAACTGGGCTGTGAAATCTGGACTGTAAGATACAAATTATGGTTCAAATCATAAGGACTTATCAATGCTTGTTTTCAACATTGGCTGTCTCAACTGAGAAAAATCTCTCTGAACTCTTTAACAGTCCTCCTCTGTAAAGACTGCCAGATTTTAGCTCCGTACATTTCTTTGCAGAAATACCTTCCGTTCCTGATACATGCTCTCATTTATGCATGAAAAAAGTAGTGCCTTTTTTGGTTGCTGAAGTGACTTGGCCTTAGGCTCCTTAATTATAATGTACCCAAAGCCTTAATTAATTTGTAGGACTGTACAGAAGATGATGCCCCAAAAAGCTTCTGAGAGTAAAGTCAAAATCCTGTACTTCTCAAAGCAGAAATATTGAAACAGGGCCAGATGTAATATATTTGCATCTTTTCCAGAAAATGAAATGTATTTGAGGAGAACAAAGTGTTCTTAGACGTGTTACAGGTTTATGTGGTGATGTTGTGCTCAAATTTCAAAATTACCACTTGCATAGGGCAGCTGCAAAAAGAAGAAAATTGAAATTTCATACTTGGGGTATAACAGTCCTTTTCTCTCAGGGCCTTTGGCTAATACTGTCTAAGTCTAAAAACATCTGCCATTGACTTCTGTGGGAACATGATGGCATAGGCTACAGCAAGTGCTGCCTTCCTATTCCAAAGAAACTTCGGTAGTTATCTGGGGTTTTACCAATAGAGGGCTCTATTGGTTTGAATTAAGTCACAAAGAAAGGGGAGCTAGGCTTGTTTTTGGAGAGGGAGGATGAGGTTGCTATAGTAAATCCTATAACCTATATAAAAGTGGAGTCAGCTGAAGTGCATTGAAAGAAATGCCTAAAGGTACATCGTTTAAGTGTTACTCTATCTGTTTTGTTGTTGGTTTGTTTTGGTATTTTGGAATACTGATGCTGGCTGACTTGCTTATCTGCTTTCGGAAAGGCGCAGTCCAGAGCGCTGTGAGGTGTTTTAGGAAAAGGGTGATACTAGCAATGTGATAATTTTAAATGACCTGCAATGTTTAAAGCCTACCAAAAATAAAATTATATGACTGTAACTGCTTTACCAAATATTTTTTAGATGTATTTGCTCTTACGATTTATATTTTAAGCATAACATGCAACGATAGATGTGCCTGTTAATGAAAAAATGAAAATCCATGTTAATAAGCATGAAAGTGACTTAAGGGAAAATATTTGCTTTCTTAGCTAGTTAGGGTTTTCATTATATCCCACTTAAGATTGAACATATTACTGGTTCAGCTGTAGGAGGCCATACAATAAAGCAAAAAAAAAAACCTAGAGTCTTTCTGGGGTGTTTAACTGCTACGCAGTGCCTGACCTCTCTCACTAAACAAGGTCTTGATGCCCTGACTCACCTCTTCACTACCACAATAGGCCTTCCCATTCCACTTTTTAATTATTTCCCCCATTTCTCAGTGACGGAAAAGATGCTGGTCTCACAGCACATCCCTGTTTTCACAGGTTAGATAGACTGCAGTGTATATGTTCTATAATGCACAGCAGATGAAATTCACAGTTATTTTAATGTGGACAGCACTGGAATGAAAAAATGAAAACAGTACTAACAAACATGCTTGTAGATGCATGATGGCAAGCATACACATCTGCATATAAATATTATATATGCATGTCTCCTTAATGGGAGACTGTGATTGTTAGGTGTGCTTGCCTAAACACGAACTCTACAGCTAACCAAGCAAAAACCGCTCTCTACACAAATGTGTGTTTACATACATACATACCTAAGGAAAACAAAAATGCAGTGTATAATTTCAATATGTATGCATCTAGTGCATTGTAGTTCATTTTATTGTGCAAGCATAGTTTAAATTCCATTTTTATGCAATGGTGCAGTGACAAGCTTCCTGTAAAATAAATATGGGCCACAAATGAAAATACTTTGGCTTGCTGTTCTTACATTTTTTCCTAGTAATGAATACAGACTTCAACTTGTGAAAATATAAAATGATCCTGCTTTCAGTATAAATGTGCCTCAAAAAATCAATTCCAATTTCATCTTTGTTTTAGTAAAAAAAAAAGAACGTAAAGATCAGGACTATAAATAATGACTACCTGTGGTTTTCATAAATAAATATCTCCAAAGCAGTGGAAAGCTGTAGAAATGCATGGATATTTTATTTTCTTTTCCCTCATGAATTTGTTGTGTTGCAGGAATGTGTATAAATAGATGTCTAGATATGGCGCAGATTCAGATTCAGCCATTTTCTCCAAATAAAAACATATGTTTCCCTCTTGATGTTGCTTTTTGTCCTTTGGAATGCATTAACACTTTAATAATGGAAAGTCTGCAGTAATGTATGGTCTACCTATGATGTTTTTTTAAAAATCTCATAAATATGAATCTATAGGTACAAGAAAGCTGTATATGTTCATGCCCATGTCATAAATCATCCATCCTTTGTTTAAAAAAAAAAAAAAAAAAAAAAAAAAAAGGGGGGGGGGGGGGGGGGGGGGGGGNGTGGGGGTGGGGAGGAGGAGGGAGTGAGGGTTTTCTCACTGGAACTATTTCATCTTATCTAGGGAGGGTTAAGAAATACAGCTGTTGACACTTACCTAGATATTTTCACAAAGTCATGTCCCATTCACTGTTCCTCAGTTGGAAGGATGTTTTCCTTCTCTTTAATTTTCAGGAAGGGAGAATCTTGTTCTGCTTTCTAGCCTTGTAAGAGAGAAATGTCTGCCTTTCCCCACCTTCAGGTTACAACTTTAACTCATAATCCCCTCATCCCAAGGAAACAAGTAGATAACATGATATATGCAATGTGAACTGATTTGGGATACTTTCATCTTAGTGTCTCCAGTCAGGAGAAATGGATACAGATCAATTGTTTCAATAACTATACATGTGGTTTTATTCTGGGGTCCATGCTATGTTTGCTTAGAGAAAGACAAATGTACTAACCAATCTTGCATATGCACCTTCGAACAGAGTGGAAACAACATTATTGTATTAACTACATCTCATGGAGGTAATGCTATCTGAAAGGAGGAAAAAGAAAAACAGCTTAAAAACCAATAGCTTAGGTGTTGGTGCTTTTCTTGAGTATCTGGCATTTAATGATACCACACTGGAAATACTGGTTTGCTATAGCATTTTACCCTTCTCTTTCTTCAGGGCAGATTGGTACAGCCAGCACTTTATTCCTGAAAAAATATTCTTATGAAATGGATTGCTAGATTTGAATGTACTACCCAGTACTGATGACTAATATAATGTTATTCTGTCCCTCCCTCACTCCTCTACAATCAACAAAGCATGCACAACCGTGGAGTGTTTCACAGTAATTTTGGTGATGTTTTGCTTTGCTTGATTGGAAAGTATTTCTGAGGAGGGTAAATAAGCTCACCACCAAACTCTCCCCTCTATTTGCTTTGCTGATGTTGCAGAAAGTAGTTCACTGCAAGACATGAAACAAGGAATGCAGTAGATTGAGATGCTTCAATGGGAAAAAAAAATTGCAGCTCACTAGCTTCATCTCCCATCTGTATTATTAGCACCGTATAGATTTAATAATTAGGTGATTGAAGACATTTTGATGATGGAGCAGTTTCTATGATCTGCAAAAGAAAGCATCTGTTTTCCTCATGTACCAATTAATTATTTATACAGCAGAAAATACAGTAGACTACCTTGAGGATGAGCAGGTTGGGTGTTTGTGTAAAAACAGCAAAACCTGGCCTGGAAATTATGTCATTCTGACCTTCAAAGTCTCTAAAACAATTATTTTTCAGACATGCAGTAAACAAACAGTACTCTCTTCTATCTTCACTTCCACCTCACTGTTTGCCCTTCTGTCCTCACAGAGGGCCTGTCAGCTTAAACATCACCTTTCCTTTTATTTTCCATTTCCTGTCTACGTGTTTTATTAGCACCTTTTTCTATTTTACAGTCCACACTGATTCGACATCAGCTTCATCTCTCATAAGCTCTACAGTTGAGACTAGGCAGAGTTATGCATTGTGGGAAATATGCAAAAGCATCAAACCTTTTTTTTTTTTCATGATTGTCAGGCATGGATTCATTTTGGGAAATATATATTTCCAGAGGCTAGGACTTACTAAAGTTTGCAAATCAAAGAAAAGCAGATCCTTGGATCTCACAAAATGTGTTGCTTTGTATTATGACAATGGTGTTCACATGCCTGACATCCTCATAATAATATTAAGCCCTTTTTTTCCTAGCATTATGTACTTTATACATTTGTATAAATGTCACAGCTTGTAATCACTTCCTTTGTCATCGACGATTAATCTAAAAAAATCGAATAATTCACTGCCCCTTGCCATTTACATATCGCCTGCTACCATCTGTTCTTCTCAGCAGCAGTAAATGATGGGTAATTAACTCAGTGCCTTTGTCTTTCCCTTGCTGAATGTCTGACACATATAGATTTTCCTCTGTGTGTGTGTGTGTGTGTGTGTGTGTCTGTGTGCGTGTGTGTCTGTGTATGCGCGCACGCGTGTATGTGTGTAGGAAAAGGAGAGGGGGATAGGAGCAACAGAGAGGAAAAAGAAGCAAAAGATGCTGTAAGCCTGACCTGGGGAAAAAAAAGTCAGTACAAAAACATTTGCAAAGGAGAAAGCAGGACAGAAATGTTGGGGCTGCAAAGGGACTCTGTCACGTGGCCTTTTACTCGCTTAATGTCAAAAGAAAGTGGGACTCGGCTGCGGACAATAGCAGCCCTGCGCATGCAAGTACCCTTTTCTAAAGCTGTAAGGTCAAGGTCAAGATGCAGCAGCGAGAAAAAGCTTCATATGCTCCTCTTGTCAGCCTGGGTGCAAAGGGGGAAGATGAAAATGAGGCCAAATGGAGGGAATACACAATGCCATTTGGCTCCTGGACTGGAAGCCAGAAGGTTCACAATGTGTCATACTGAAACTATGATATAGTGGCTCTGCATATTGCATCTTTAGACAACTGAGCATGAGGCAATATGCAGTGTAAAATGAAAAAAAAGGAAAGCAATATTCAAAGAGCTTTTGCCCTTCCTGCTAAAGCCTGCAAGCCACCCTGTCCCTGGCTGTGGAAGGGCCAGAAAAGACAGCATTCCCTTGGTGTCATAGGAAATATGATATGATAGCCTAAGCAGCATCTTGTGGCATGCTTCTTTGATATTGTTTATAAGTAAAGGAAGAAATAAAAACCTGAAGATGGTTCAAAATACATTTTAGTGAAGGTTTTTGAGATGGAAAAAGCATAACAATGTGTCTCAACTACCGTTAAATGACTGTTTATTTACATGTATTTGCCACAATTTATTTGTCCTTAGGTAGTATCTAGAAGCCTCCTTCGGGGTTGAGGGCCACATTGTGCTAGGCGTTGTAAAAGCATGTAATGTGACATAGTATTGTCACTCACAACATCCTCAGGGGCTGGCCAATGCTGAGTGTGATGTGCAGTGTCTTTCATTAAAAGAAAAAAAACCAAAAAAGAAAAGAAGAAAAGAAGTTAGCTCTTTTTAAATGGGATCCTATTAATCTCAATGCAGTTACGTTGCCTAGATGAAGCTTCATGCCAACTCAGTTATTTTACTTACATTATCTCTATGCCACATGTTGTCTATGAAGCTTTGGATTTTTGAACATGGGAGAAATAACAATTGCAGATAATTTCCCTATGACTTAAGACTTGCTCTTCCCAGTATTCTGCCCCAAAACACTCTCTCCCAGGACTTTTTCTCAAGCCTTTTCAATCGAGGCCATGACATGGGTAACATCTCTTGCTGATTTTACACAAAATTTTTTGAATGGCTGTACATCTCTCCAGCTTTCTTTCTATTTCAAGTAACCATATAACCTTACTCAAATCTGACTCCTATGTTACTGCATGCTCCTCAAATGCAATTCTCTGTATGTGTAATGACCTTGGGAAGTGATTCACTCTTGTTCAGATCTTGTTAGCTCATGCAATAAGTTTAATTACATTTAACCTGAATGAAAGATGATTATTTGATCCATCAGCTTCAAAACTGAATAGTGCCAACTGATGTGATGGAATGTGAGTTGTAGTACTTGTGGGAAGTCCAAGCAACACCTACAGTGCCGGTCCAGCTAGAGTTTCTTTCATGAAAGTTTCCCTGACCTAACAAAAAAATATTCTCTTACATCTGACACTGGTCACTTCCAGATTCTCTGAGGGAAGTAGTAATGTGTCTCATTAGAATTTCTCTCAGGCTGAGAGGAAAAAAGGTGTCCTGTTGCTACAAACTACTGATAATTTCTAATTTTTTTTTCTCCTGGGTTTCCTCTAGCTAAGATAGGGGATGTTGAGTTTAGAAGACTGAATGTAGCAAATATGGAACCACATGGAATTGGCAAATCGCCTTAAAGGCTCTACAGAAATAGATATAAGGGCAACAGAAGAAAAACAAGATAACTAATGATCTTTTACCTCATTAGATTAGTATGAAGATTATCATTTAAGATTATTAGAATTATCAAATGGATATCAGTGGGTTGAAGTATTTTGTCTTGTATATAGTGCATGATAAGCATGACTTGTGCTCGTATTTCCAAACATAAGAGGTCAATGTATATTAATAATTAGTATTTCTATTTTGTATTGATATAGTGTCTAGCAGCCCTGGTTGCTGTCCAGGAAGCCAGTGAGGGAAACAACACAAAATTTGCCTGTGCTCCAAAATCCTTAATGTTTAAGAGGTAACAGGGGCCATAGGTTGTCAGAAAGTGGTGTGAGGGAGAGGAACAAGGGGATAGAAGATAATAAAGACAGTAGCGGCACACTAGGCAATTATATCAGTCAGCACAGCCCTTCTCCCTGCTACCTTTTATGTGTGGCAATAAAAGAGTGCTTAAAGGAGGGAAATTATGAGGATTTTCTGTTTGTGTGAAGCACATTCCAAGTGAGTTAAAAAGAGGGAGACTGGGAAGAGAGAAAGCATGAAAACCTTCGAAAAAATTATTAATTTGGTACTGAAGACCATCACCATGTGTTGATTGGAAGAAATTGTATCCACTTTCATTGAAAGCAAAATGACAGTGTGGCCAGGGCACAGACTGTGAAAGATGTGAAAGGGAATTGGAGGAAGCCATGAATGATGCCACAGAGAAAGGGAAACTGGTGCAGGGATGAGGAAAAGAAATAGAAAGAAAGGAAAGAAAAAAGGATACAACACTTCTGTTACTGATGACAGGATGAGATTGAGTAGCACAAAAGAATAAAGTGGGAGATGAGGATCACTTAAAGAATAGGAAACTTCTGGCTGTAAAAGTTAGAGTTGAGTGATGTCCATTAGGAAGTGTAATAATCTGTAGCATGTAGTGGAAGGATACTTAGCTAGACTTAGATAAACAAGAAAAAACATGATGCAGGCAACAGTGTTGTATCATCTGGCAGATGCACTGAATGGCTATCTTTTCTACCTCTTAATATCTCTGTTACTTGTACAATCTGTGTACTTTAAGGCAGTGTATTTATACTGTGAAAGTGTGGAAATACTTGTCAAGAGACCAAGTATCATAGAAAAGTACTTGAAAAATCTTTGCATATGAAAGGAATTTCCAAAATGCTTGTGTTGTATATACACGTGTATATATTTCTTTATACACATATATATGTAGCATTGAATTCCTCTGTGGTGTAAGAAGTAGATGTTTCCAGTGTATTCAAATCAGGCTTCATTTGCAATATTTGTGTGAAATTTGAAATGAATTTAAAATATAATATTTTTATACATACTATACTATTGAAAGGCAATGATTGTAAAAAACGTAACTGAAAACCATATTTACTAGTGTGTATGTTTACGACTGTGTACTTGTCAGGTTTAAATCTTAGTTTCAAAGCTTCTATCAGGTGAAGGTATAGAGTGTGATTATGTTTTAAAATAAATGACATACAGAACTAATGAAGACAGCATTTCTTCTTCCATTTTTACTACAGATCCATTATCTGCAATGCAGATTTCTAATGCATAGCTTGTATTCCACCAGCAAGAGAGGTCTGCTTTTTTGCTCATAGACAACAGTTCTGACTGCAGTCTTGTGATTTATTCAAATTTTAGGAGGGCTTACTTCCTGAGGGTGTACAGCCACTGTTGATGTAAGTACACTGTGTACATACAGAAAAACGAATGGACGGCTGAGCACAGGGGCTTGGACATATGCACATTCTCGATATTGCCTGGGTTAGGCAGAATGTGACTTCATTGAGCTGGTGTCTGATTTTTGTTGAGTACTAAAACAGAAGCTGTTTTCTCATTCGCACTGTACAGTGTCACTTCACTGGGAACTCCCTCTGTAATGGCTTTCTGAAGTTGGTATATTCATAGTGATGTAACATTCAGTGAATTGCTGTTCAAGTATATTTGTGAACATCATATTTTTGCTGAAAGATGGGAAAAATATATTGTTTTAAAGCAAATAATTTTTAAAGCTTCTGAAGTTGGGAAATGAATTAGAGGAAGAAAGCAATCATTCTCTTGAAGGGAACAATATTTTACGCTATGCAGTAGGTCACTAAGGAGGATTTTTGATGACCTGAAACTTTTAATTGAAATAAAGAGTTGATGATCAAGACTAATGGGCTTTAGCACAAGACTTACTAGTCCAGGTGTCCCCTATGTTCTTTGTACATCTGTAGATAGCTTAGTGTTAGTAGGCACAGGTTAGGTCATTACACAAACCTTTGAGGTAATTTTACTCAAGCATCATACTGCCCCAGTCACAAATTTTCTTGGTTAACAGAATTGTAAGTGGATCTTCAAAGTGTACTAAGCCTGATTTCTGTGTACTACAGAGAGATGTTTTCATGAATGTTTCTTAAGATTTCTCATTAAAAAACAATTGCAACCTACACCCAGTAAAAAAAGGATAAAAATCAAGTATAAATATTGAAAGAATGAGAAGAGAACTGATGTCTTGTCACCATTTGATAAAAACAAAGCATTTTAATTGATATATTCACTGTATCATTCACTCTTATGGTGCTCCTTGACATTTCAAACACAGATATTTGAACCTCAAGCATTTAATGGACCTGGCTTACTGTTTTGTATTGATCTGCCTCACTGCAAATCAGTGGTGATGTTCCTTACTCCCTCCCTGTAAAATGAAAAGAAATCAAATCAAAGTGTCCTAAACTTGTTGATTCAAAGCCGTTTCATCTATCAGTATAGAAACATTCCATCAGTATAGAAAAATAGGTTAACAGTCTTTTTCACAGTCTTTCTTCTGCAAACTGAATTGAAATGACCTGGCTTAAAGTAACCTGGATCTCAGTCATAAAAGCAATATGCTGCCAGAGTGACAAATCCAGAATTTATCACTCATGTATATTTCATCTGCACTTACCTTTATTATTCTTTATTACTCAGCTATAAGAACCGATGGCATTGCTAGGATATCTGAGAACTGTTTGGCCAGTAAATTGTGGCAAGGCAAATTCAGGACTTAGGAGCCAAATTTTCGATGCCCTCTAATTAAAAAAAAAAAAAAAAAAAAAGTGGCTTCTGAAGGAAAGAAATGTTATCCATTTTTTCCCCTGTATTGCCTTTTCCTGCATAGTTTGAGTTTTATTTTTACTCTTTCCCCTTTGATTTCTGGCAAAAATGGAAAAGATGTGTTTTCTTAGTCTGAAGAGAATCCTCTGTGAAGTCTTTTAGGTCCTTCTGCATGTGTAAAGAGATATTGAGATATCATGATGCAGCCTGTCCAGGATCTGAAGCCACATGACAGATTGTTTACCTGATCTTTTCTGCATGGTTAGGACAGTGAGTTCATAAATAGTCTTACTCCTTATCTAATTCAGGATTGTAATTTATATCCTCATTTAACTTTACAATCCTACTGTTCTGTTGGAGATATTGCTTAAACTTTAATCTCAGGAGGGAAAAAAAATAGAGAATGGTAGCATTCCACTATCAGTTATTTTTGAAAGAGCTGTAGGTTGCCACAATCTTGAGGTTGATCATCTTGAAACATTTGAGGAGAAACATTATCCAAAAATAATTTAAGCGCAAAACTGAATCTAGTGGGTGCAATGAGAAGTCTGACAAAAACACTAATCCTTGTAAGACAAAGGAAGCTAAGACACTAGAATTAAGGTTTGCCTAATATTGCTTATTTCTACCTATTGTTTTCTTGTTTAAAAATATTTTTGAATTGTGTACGTAGTGTATTTAACATGCAAACAGGAGTAAGTCTGGAATTAGTGTAGTATCCTAGCAAATGACATAGCTCTTCTGAAAGTCAAAATAATCTGAAAGAGCAGAGTGAAAAATCAGAGCACACTGCAGTAAAAGTTGGACCTCAGTCAGTGCCAGACTGCCAACTGTTAATAAATGATGTCTTTGGTCTGTCATATTTGATATGTTGAACTAAAATATCAGTACGGGTGTTCATATGCTGCTATTTGATGCTGAAGATTTATTATTTAAGACAGGTTGTCTATTCAAAATTTTCTTCTTGTCTTGCCTCATGATTAATCAAATGGATGTATGTCTTTCAACACAGTTGTACTGGACCATTCATATGAATAAACCAGGATCTCTATAAACTTGTGGTGTGTCTGCGAATATGTCATTTGTAGGGAACATGGCTAAGAAGTGTAGGAAGTAACTAGAAGAACTGATGAAACTTATTTCAGCACCTATTGAAAGGATATCTTGTCTTTTATAACCTACATGCAACTGCATTATTAAGCTCTTTGATAGCCTCATGAGAATTCAAAGATGCATTTACTGATTTAATCAGGGTAGCAAATATGTAGAGGAAAATCAAAAAATAATTTTTCTGCTTGTTGATGCAGAGAAAATCTTTGCTTCTAAAATATTAACTGAACACATTGTTAAGAATTTTTTGCTGGGCAGACAGTGTGGCAATAGAAAAGACAGAGATTATTATCGGTATATTTTCCAGCATCATAAAGCAATAGGAAAACAGTCAAGAATGAAATCAGCGTCTTTCCATACAGTTGGCGAGAGGACTACAAGAAAACATTAATCAGAAAAGACTGAGCCATAAAGTCAACCTGAAAGTTGAATATAAATTGAACTAGAAGTTCTAAAAATTTCCAGATGTCATCATGGCTAGAGTCACAGAACATGGTGGTATTCCTAATGTTTTGGTTTCAAGTAACATTCGCAAGGTCTTCATTTTCTATTTCTCCATATAAGATTATGCTTGTATATATGCCCTGGGGAATTTAAGGATATTAATGAGTGTACATTTTAGGTTATTCCCTGCATAGAGTCTTGTACTAAATGTCCTGGATCTTCAGCTGGCATCTATTGAGTACTAATAATTCTTGTCCTACACAACGGAGTTTTTATCTTATCCTCTATGACTTTCAGCAGCAGTTTGGACCATCAGCATCCAGTTTTAGGTATTACTTTCTTCCTGATAAATCTCACATCAGAATGCCTGAAGTGACCAGCCTATCTGTAAGGGACAAAGTTAGATGCTGAAGGAAAGAAAAAAGAACATGTTAGAAGAACAAAAGAACTAGCAAAAATATTTTAATATAGTTTTATAAAGCAGTAAGACAAGAATCGCATCACTACTGTATACCTGCAATAATAGCTGACCTAAGAAGAAAATGCTTTGGGCTTGAAGGCGTGGTTTGAAAGTTGCAGTAAGTGAGCCTCATGATTCAGAAAATCATTCTACAGTGAAATGAAATTTGGGAAATATTTCTGCAGTACTGTAGGACTAGTGGAATGTCTTATCTCTAGCCCAAAGGTAGGAAAATTGTTGTATCCACTGACTTGCAGGAGCTGATACTGTCACACTCCTGCAGCATAATACATAGTATAGTATGCTTCGTCCAGCATTGGCTGAATCTAAGGAACTGACTATCCTCTCTGTTTCTGTATCATGATCCATTTTACTTCAATAGGTTGATCAGTCCTTATTTCTCAGTTTGAAAGATATTGACAATATGGTTTTTGTTTTTTTTTTATCAGTGAGTAATATTCTTTCCTAAAGTGGCTTATGGTAAAATAGCTTTTAAGATTATGAGGATGGTTTGTTACTGGTGGAACCTAGACTTAGATTCTGTGGCTGCCACTGAGACAAAAAGTAGGTGTCTGAGCCTTGCTTTCATGTTTAGAACCAATATTCTTTGAAAGAAATATTGACTTTCAAATGAGTTTTATCTTTAGTGGTTTTCAACATTTTTATTTGAGAAATTTGCAATTACCTCATGTGTTAGACTTGTACCTGAAATGCCAATTATGCCATGCACACATGTCAAGCAGTAGCTTTTTGCTTATCCTTAAATATGGGAAGATATTTAACTTGGACAAGGCATTTTAAAAACTTCCCTGGAACAGAATTAAAAGGAATCCATGTTTATAGGGCAAGTACAGTCAAATTAATAAACTCTGTCAATATTAAGTATACCTTTTAGATTTGCTTCAATGGAATTAGGTTATCTGTATCCTTGCAATTTATAGATGATATTATCCATAAGCCTAGTGTTACAATGCAAGGTACACCTTGGGTCTCCTATAATTCTGATGCTTTTTAGTCCTCCAATAATACTTAAATCTTAAAGGAGAGGAAAAAGAAGGACAACCTTGTGTGAAAATGTCTGATGTAAAATACAGCATGTTTTATGCTGCAGCCATGTCCTTAAAAATTATCATATACTGTCCCACCAGGAGATGCCTGATTACAGGGACAATAGCTTCATTTGTAAGAATCCCCCTTGGCAGCCCAGGAAAGGACAGCCAACTAACTGACAGCAGCATAGCATTTAAGTCATGGCTCTGGTGCAGAATTGAATATAGAAGAGAAGGAATGACTAGCTATTGAACTGCAGTAGAGAAATGATTTGTGCTGCCTGCTGTTATATAAAGCCTACTATGCACAATAAGAGCTGTTTCGTTCCCCCGGATTTTAGGTTTACAACTCACCACAGTGTTGGTAGGACATAATGTACTGGCGAGTTTATTCTTTCTCATGGCTTGGGCAATTATTTGGCATTGATTTTCTCAAAGTTTTGCCTTGCATGTCAGCTTTTTGTTGGCAAACTTTGCAGAAGAGTTTGAGCAAGTCAGTAAGATTTGAGAATACAGATGAGATCAGTACTTGGCTCATGTTGTCCTTTTACGAGACAGAAATTTAAAAAATGGAATTTTCAGCCCTCCTCTCCAGACACACACCCACAGATGGAGGGATGGACCTTTATTTGATTTATTTGATTTGATTTTGTTCCCTGATAAAAATTGCACACTTCTTAACCTTTCCATCTACTCTGCTTATAATAACCAAAATACTCTGAAATGGCTTCACATGAGAAAGGGACTGCTTTCTCATTTGCATTTTTTAAGCAGTGACTGTGCTCTGATACAAAACCAGCTGACCAGTTATGCTGAAGTGATATAAGAGCATTATGTTGTGCTAAATTAAACAAAGGAGCCTAATTATCTGTGATTTAGCTGAGTGCATTATGAGGTATTTTCAGCCAAATAGAAAAAGTGTAAAGTGCCACTGTACAGATTTGGTAGCAGTTTCCAGGCTTTTTGTCTAGGTGTGGGTGAATACGTAACGTGCAAAGCTGTGAGGAATCTTAAACTATTGCCTGCACACTGTCTTATTTTGTGATGAATGTAAATGGAGCCATTTGCTGGTTATCCTGTTCTCTATCGTGAACAGTTCAGGAAGTGCTATTTATATATTATGTAAATCAAGAAGACACTTTACTAAATTGGCATTAGTAGAAAATAAAAAACATCCCCTTAAATTCTGATAACATAATTCTTACCAGATAGTCTTATTCATATGCAAGTAGGAAGAATATTTCCATGGCCTTCTATAATTACTTAAAGATTATTTCTAAGAAGTCAAAAGTACTCTAAGGGAGCATTTATGTCTTCTCTTAGATATGTATTGCCCTCTTTATAAGTTCATCTTTAAAACTAGAGTGTCTAAATTTAGACACATGACACATAAAGGTACGTTTAATGTAGTATTTAAATTTGACAGCAATACAGACACCTGAGTTTTAGATGCTGCATTTGAAAATTCCTCCTTCTATCTATAGATACAATAACTCCTGAGGATGTTAAAAGAGCTGTACCTGGGCCTATCAAGAGAACCACACTGCCCTTCTTGTGCTCCAATCTTGGCTTCTCAGGTGAAGTCAGAAAGCTGTAGGTTCAACTTGCTTTTTGTAATGAGCCTAGTGGGCAAAGTAGTGTGATTTGAACTCACAGGGAGCACTCCTGAGAGAGTTCAAACCTCTTACAGTGTCTTTAATAAGACCATTCTTTGAAGTCAATTGGAAAACTGAATAGATCACATGAAAGGTGGGCTTTATATTTCAAGTATATGTGTGTTACACCAAACAGAGGCCCTCTGAGGAGAGAAGCTAAAGTGATGCACCTACTCTCCTGGGGAGAGTTTCAAACACTTGCTCATGAAAATAGTCCATTCCTGTAACGACACTTACCTCAGCGCATAACAATTGCTCACATGAATATGACTGCAGGAATGACCCACTTTCTTATTTTAAGGCAATTGTCATAGGATATTTGGGGCTGTGTCGCAGTAAAGGTCCTTTCAGCTGGGTCAGCCTCTGAGCTGATGTGTGGTATAGGTGAATGCCCTGTAGAAAGATCCGTTTGCAGGTCAGGTCTTTGGAAATTCCCAGAAGGATGGTCAAGTGAGATGGCACTAGTAGCTCACAAATCAACTTTTTAGTAAGGGGTCCCAGTTTGGCCATGACCTCCATGTGAATCACCCTGCACAGATATGTCTGCCTCCTTCTGTGCTTTTGGCATGATTTTAGAAATTTTGTTATTGTTAGGCTTGTGGTCATATACGATTAATCCATGGGAACCTGGAGACAAAAAGAGTAATCAGGATGAAACATCCTGATCCATTAGGAGTTTAACTCAGGACAAGTTTCAAGCAGAGAGTAGCCCAGCAGATACCCAGATGACTTCTTTCAAGTTAATGAGTTAGGGCCAAACCACAACGCTCAGATGACTTGACCTCCCTCTGTGACTTGCCAAAGTCAGATACAAGAGGCTTGTGACATATTTACACGACATAGCAAGACTAAAGAGTATAGAAGTTCTTTCAGAATTCAAAAACAGAACAGGATATGGTGACAGGTAATTGTGTCTCTTTCCCCAAGCATTTTCCCTTGTGGAAACTTTTTTGGATTTTTCCTTACCTCTCCCCTTCTCTATGTATGTGAGATTCCTCAGAGAGGTGGTGAAGAGAAGGTACATCCTTAGAGGGATGCAGAGTATTTTCAGAGTTTTCAGAGCATAAAAAAAGTACTCAAATCCCACAGCTTCTCTGTGGAAAACAGTTGTGCAATTCTCTTGGTGTATTTGGAAAGCCTGTCTGTCTGCTTTTAGCAATAGACATATAGCTTTCCAGCATAGATTTTTTCTTTAACAAACCTAATTTATAGTCTTATTGTTTCCAAAAAGACCAATTTCTGGCTGAAAAGCACTATTCAAAGATCAGGCTGAGCACTCATTTATCATTAATAAATTTAGATTAGGAGGGAAAAAAAAATTCGAATGGTCTTCCAAATATTATACCCCAGGCAAGAAATGTAAATTGCTTTAAGATAAATTTTAGAAAGTTTATGAAACTGCATGACTATATAGTCATGCAGACAAATGCTAAACAAGAACAAATATAAACAAAACCCCAAGGGCGTAACATACCTGGGTCCCAGATGACACTTCACTGACATTGGTGAATGACTAGGAAATTATCAAGGGCAAGGTGGACTTGCTTTCATTTTCCTATTATCCATATATTTTGTATATTGTTTTGTGCTGGGGATCTATATTATATAGAGACAGATTTGTTCTTATTCCCCTTTGTCTACTAAAAAGATATGTCTAAAAGTCAGTCCCCATGCAAGTATGGAACTAAGAGATTTATGCTTTTTTTTCCCAGTGATTTTCTTCATTCTGACCTTTTACTTTCTAGTAATTTGGCCTATTGCTTCTTCAGGGCATTGTAGATCTTCCAGACATCATAGATCTGCTTATCTTTTTTTCTGGCACCATTCAAATTGCCATAGATTCTTTGTTTACCTCTCTGCATACAATCCCACAGAACTAAGTCATATTTGTCTTTTACTATCTTGTCTTCTCCCAGGTCATTATAGGGTAGATCCAAGTTTATGAGGAAACCACTGTTCTCTTCAAACTGGCAAGACATGACCTTGCTGTTTATAGCTGGTCCCGTTTTGGTGCAGTCACTTCATATCAAAACTGAGGCAGCTGCAGCTACTTATAAAATCTAGCAAGTGTTTTCATTGGATGGATACTATTGTTAACACAGATACAGGATAACTTTCAAATTTTTGGGTTTGAATTATTAGAGAGGAAAAATCCCAATGATAATAATCTCATCTATATACCTCAACCCCAATCCTTTATCCAATATGAACTGAGTGCAGTGACCAGCTGGGCCAGTGATGGCAACTCACTTGCACTTGAGGTTTATCAGGCACTCTTGCTGTTTCTCTGCAGCACAACTGTCTTAAGAACTGGATAAAGTTTGGCTGTGCAGTTTAAACGGCATGTGTACCACTGACTTCCCTTTGAGACAACCAAAACAAACAAGAAAATAAAATTTTAAGTAACTTATCTGCTGTTTAAATAATAATAACTGTCTTCTATGCACAACATAAATAAATGTACATTTGTGTATATTGTGTCTGAATATACTTGTGTGCCAGTTGCTGAATGCTTTGGTCCCTTGCAGCTGGTGTGTAATGGGCAATATCTCACATGTCTGTTAAACTAATCCTGGACTTCTGGTGAAAAATCAGCAGAGAAAGCACTACAGAAAAGAGATGGATTGTATTTCGTCCAGCTCATGGTTTTTCTACAGGGTAGTAAATTCTTGTCTCTGACAACCACTTTTTTCCTTTCTAAATCCATTGCATAGTATGAGCACAGTGTCTTATTTAAATAGAGACTAAAAGCAGGCAATCACCTCTGGTCTTCTGATATTCTGTCTTGCTGCAGGTGTTCTTCTACTGTGTGATGGCACAAGCACAGCACATTCATAGGGATTTATCCTGCTCTGCTGCCTCACTTGCACAGAACTGGTGCGCACTTGGTCCCAGTCCTGGCTCGGGTGGCTCAGGTGTTGCTGGGGGAAGGAAGGAGTCTGGTGCCTGCCAGCCCTCACTGCCCGTGTTCAGGGTCTTCTCTGCCTCTCCCAGACACAGTTTGATGGCAGAAGTGAGCAGGCAGAGTATGGCACTGTGAGACCCTGGGAAAGGGGGGCAGACAAGGCCTCCAAAAGGCCTTGTCTGTGTTGTCTGTCTTCAAGATGGAAATAGAGGATAGTTAGTCTCTCTCTGAACAGAGGGTCTGTCCCATATCCAATTCAGTGAAAACTACATTTCACAGTGTATGCACTTGCAGACCCTGCTGCCCCAACAACATTGGCAGTGTAGGGGTTACCATTGCATGCACATTCCAGCTGTGTCTTCAGCTGACATTTCATAGAATCATAGAACAGTTTGGATTGGAAGGGACCTTAAAATCCGTCTAGTTTCAAACCCCTGCCATGGGGAGGGACGCTTTCCACTAGACCAGGTTTCTCAAGGCCCCATCCAACCTGGCCTTGAACACTAACAGTGTTGAGATATCCACAGCTTCTCTGGGAAACCTCTTCCAGTGTCTCACCACCCTCATAGGGAAGAATTTATTCCAAACCTATCCTCTATCAGTTCAAAGTCATTGCCCTTTGTCCTATCAATATATGCCTTGTAAAACGTCCCTCTCCAGCTCTGTTACAGCCTCTTTCAGTACTGGAAGGCTGCTATAAACTTTCCCCAGAGCCTTCTTTTCTCCAGGCTGAGACTCCAGCTCACTCAGCCTTCCCTCACAGGTGAGGTGCTCCAGACATTGGATCATCTTCAGGGCTTTCATCTGGACTCATTCCAACAGGTCCACATGCTTCTTATGCTGGAGGCCCCCCCAGAGCTGGATGCAGGTCTCCAGGTGGGGTGTCACCAGAGCAGAGTAGAGGGGGAGAATCACCTCCCTTCAAACCCTCAACACAAATCATGAACCCCAAATTTACTACAATGCAAGTGTGCCGGGGCACTCTGGCCACTGTGGTCTCCCTGGGGAGCAGTAGGTGCTCCCTGGCAGGCCCTGGCAGCCCATCCCATATAATTCCAGCCAGAAGCAGGACAATTGGAAGGCACCAGGGAGGTCCAGCCCTGGGCACCTCCCTGGGATAGGCTGAGGCTGGGACAGGGCTGTTGTTCTGTGGGTGTGGGTATGGATCAGAGCCAGTGAGGGTAACCAGGGTCAGTCACGCCCATGATGTGCAGACAGGGCCGTGGGTATGAGGAAGGTGCTCACAAGCAGAGGTACCCATGGATGCACCCTCACGGTGCAGGTCGGGGATACGTGTGGGAAATCAGGCTCAACAAAACTACCTTGGGGTGCAGGGTGGAGATTTTTGGGGTTTTGATAGCTGCAGTTTTGACACTGAACTCTTGTTTCAGGAGGCTGACTGGCTGCCAAGGGCCCTGACAACAATTCAGGAAGAAAATAAGGTACTCAAAGCTCTGAGACCTCCAGACATCCTGTGCCTTCATACTGGGTGGGAAACAAATGTCTGTGGAGAATAAAGATACAGCTATGGTAAATACCATGTCCTTTGGTATGACCATCTGCCATCCCTTCAATTCCTCTATTTCTGTGTAAGCTGTTCTTGAAAATGAGGATAAACAGATAAAATAATTTTCTTTTGTTTGCAATGACATACTTGTAATATGTGTCATTGCAATGTTAGGAAGGACAGTGTAACAGCTATAGTAATATCGGATAGAGTAATACAAGAGTAAACATACATCTTTTTATGAAAAAAGATCATTATAGATTAAAAAAAAAATCAAGTTATTTTTCATTTCCTTCAAACCACTGTGACCCCTTTATTCCTCTCACTGAATTTTAGCCCATTATAGATTTACTCTGATTGTCTTTTGTGGCTATGCTGCATTCATCCAAGCTATTAATTTTATTCTTTGTCAGGCAAGATGGAAACAGAGCTTTCATGTTCTTCTGGCATTCTTAAACTCAATCATATTTAAGATGCATAACTCTGTTGTTTTAGGAACTTGGTGTTCTGCTGTTTTTCGCATTCTGAACTACCTCTGTCAAAGTCTCTGTGTATGAAATGATAAGAAATCTTTTAAAAGTCACTAAGGTTCTAAAACAAAACCAAAAGTGAGAAATGTGGAATTTCACAGCAAATAAAAACATATAAAAATCAAAACCAGAAGGACATTCACGTACATTTTCCTAAACCTTACTCTTCACATATAATGATTTTGTCATCACTTTATCTTTGTAAGAATGAAATTGTGACATTATCAGGAAGAAAATAAAAATTAATAATCTTGCAGTAAGGCACAACCTCTAAGCTTTTAATTTTGTTTGAATCAGAAAAGTTATTTATATTTAGTCCTTATTTACATGAATTTTCTTTGACACTTTTTTTTCCTTTTAACAAACAAAAAATCTCTATATCTCCATCTCTGCTCTGATCTAGGATAGTAATCTGAAATTAATTATTTTTTTCCAAAAATTAGATAGCAAAGTGTTTATAAGCAAACAGCTATTTCCTTAAACTAACCTTTTGCATATATTTATTAAACAGAAGAAATTCTGAATTTTTTGTTCTCTGGTATCGTGGTGAGCACTTGATATCTGTCATGCATTGTTTAACTGTTGGTATTCAGCTCCATCCCACAATACTTTCTTTGCCTTGGGTGAGTGTAGGAAAACATTCCAACCCAAATACTTGCTTGAGCAAATTTAAAAATTAAGTGAACATATAGACTGCCCTATGCATTGCTGAAATTAAGTTTCTGTGAGCAGCTGTACCAGGGAAGCCCTTAAGTGCTTTATCAAGCCTTGTCAATACAGCCCAATGTACAAGAAGCAAATGTGCAGAAGGTGTGAAGGATGGACAGAGTAAACCAAGCCTGTCCGCCTATAAATATTCCTATATAATGTCTGCATGTTTCATTGAGCTCTGCCTTTTCACACATGCTCAGTGGAGAAGCTGGGATATTAAATGTCATCATTTCTGCAAGCCAGGATTTGCTTGAGAAAGGAAAACACCAAAGCTACTGAGCAAGCCTTCCTCACATTTTTTAAAAAACGTTCTTTAATTAAATGCATTTTGGGGGGAAAAAAATCCTTACATGCCTGAATTGAATGGCTGAGCACTATTAGGAATGTCTTTGCTAATGCTAAATTCTTTAAAAGCACCCACTATCTCAAATAGTCAAAGAGAAAATCCAGGCAGTGCAGGTTGTTTGCTGGGCTCAGTGGGCTATTCCTCCAGAGTTTGCCTAGTCAGAGCCCTAAATATTCTGTTTGGCAATGACTTTTGTATTTGTGCTTAAAGTCAGATTGTAGTAATAGTTCTTTTACAATTTCAGCCCCAGATCCTTTCATGTGACAAATTGTCTGCTGAAGGCAGAGGGGACAGGGTGTCCTGAGCTGGAGGCACAGTCCCCTGACAGGCAGCTCTGGCTCCAGGGAACTTGGGGAGCAGAAAGAGTCCTCTTGACTTTGATGTTTTGGATGTGGTTGGTCATGTTTACATCTATTGAACCAAATAATTTCTTGTGGTGCAGCTAATCAAATTATTGGTGATCAGCATCAGGCTGCATGAGGTGAACTAAGGACACATTTTATCCTGACCCATTTAAAGGAGTGCCAACATTGTAGTACAAGATTGATTTATTAAAACACAGGAAAAAATACAGTCTCTTTAAAATTAAAACTGACGTGTCTGGTTCTAAATTCTTAGCAACAGTACAGCAAGCTGCAAAGAGATGGTAGGGCTGTTCCTGCAGGATATGTAAGCTTCAATAAAAAGAAGAAATCCGTAATTTCACAAAGTAGCTGAGATCATTCAGACTATAAACTGTATTTTTGAGAGGCAATTTAAACTGCCTGTAAATGAAAGAGTCAAGCAATCACTATTATCTCCCTAGAAAAAATATATGTTTAAGCAAATAGTGAAGATGCACTTCAGTCTGTTGTTTTGGTTTTTTCTTATTTTGCACAAGCCTTAATAATGAAATATTTGTCCTTTTCTATATGAATGGTAAAATGCATTATTTTTCATACACATCCCGGACTGTTCTTGTTTTTACTTATTTTTCTTAGGTAATGAAAACCCTTCAATATAAAGACATTAAACATTGACATAGCAGCTTTCTTGATGACAGAGATGTTAATGTCATAAATTCAGCATCTTGCCTTACCTATTTTGTCATGTATAGAAACTGAGCAAGATACTTGTCTGTCTGCCTCCAAATTATCAATACAGAAAATTAACTATTTTACATCTTTTAAAATGCTTTATCTTATCCCTACATGCTTACTGTGATTCTTTTCTCTCTATCTCAGCATTCCATTATTTATTTCCTCCCTGGAGGGATGGTAATACTAATTCACAAAATGAATTTTAAAAAAATGCTGTGATATGCTAAACTGCCAAGTAAAAGAGCTGCAGTATGCAACAACCAAGAAGAAATTTTGAGAAACATGCTGCAACTCCCTTAGAAACAATACAGTGCTTGGTTTTATATTCAGAAACTGGTATAACAGTCCATTTTGCAGTAGTGTCTTTTTTTAACAATGTCTGATCAGCCTAAAGACCAGCTTACTAAAAGAGAAATATCCAGATCAAAAAAAATTTCATACCCATCACTAGCAAGAACTATAAATAAACTTTCACATATACACATCCTTATGCCAGATTTTCCTGTACTTTCACTAAAAGAATACTCCCTATGTAGGGAGTCGAGTTTTGAAATGCCTTTCAAACTAAATTTGGGGATTTGAATTGTACAAATTTATCTCAGTCTTTACATTGCACAAAATAACTTTATTTTTTTTCGGCCCTGAGCACTCTCTGTTAAATTTAGCCACATTCTGACAGTTAGACAGTGTTGCAGGGGGAATGCTGTGGGGTCCTTTTTTGGGAACATGGAGTTCTCCACATTTCAGTTGTAGCAGGAATATTTGCAGTCTATTTTACATGAGGCTTATTGTAGAGTGTAGCATTAACACTCCCCTCCAGCATCTGAACAGCAACTTTATAGTTCACTGCAGATCCTGTTCATTTTGTGGGGTTTGTCACCAGATCAGTTGAAGCGAAAAGAAAGGACAGTTATATTCTGAATCTTTTTGGGTGTTTTCTTGTTTTCAGTCTTCTCTTCTTCACACAAGAAGAAGAAAACATTGTCCTTGTCAAATGATAAATGAGGCACAATTGGTGACTTGTATGTTTGTCAACATAAGCAAGATCAAATGATTGCTCAGCAGGAAGAAGCCACAGGAAATCCAATGATTTTTGACTAATTAGGAAAATAATAATAACAACGGCTGCCTAATGATTACCTTGTACTGGGTTGTGGCCTTTTATCAGGCAGCTGCAGACTACTGCTTTGAAGGGAACCAATGGTTTTCTTTGAAACTGGTGTCACGGACTTGGAGGATTTGTGACAAATCTTCTGAGACTTATTGCTCGTTTGTATAGTTGCTATAATTGGGAAGAAAAATGGGCCTGTTTCTAAATGTTTAAAGAGGAAAGTACTTTCTCTCCAGATTTTATTTGGAAAGATTTTTAAACTAGTTGAGGTGTATGTGTACATAAGTGTATACAATAATTTTCAAAAGATGAATGAATCTTTAGGTCAGTTAAAACCTACAAAAATGATTTGTCTATGTTGTTTTCACATCGTAAGAACAAGAATAATAAAAAAAGAAAGATACTTATCTGTAATACAGTTTCACAGATATATAATACAGTAAAATAAAAATCAGGAAAACATTGGGAGTGAAGTGAGAAAGTAGGCCAATAGTTTGGAGCCTGTGGATTGTATTCTTGATTCTCCTCACATGGATTTTCAGAGTTCTGCTGGAGAAACTAGCTGCTCATGGCTGGGAAGGATGAACTTTTCACTGGGTAAAAGTGTCTGGATGGCTGGGCCCAGACAGTGGTTACATGGACTTACATCCAGTTGGCAGACAAGCATTCTCCAGGGTTCAGCCTTGGGCCCAGTTCTGTTTAGTATCTTTATCAATAATCAAGACAACAGGATTGAGTGCACCCTCAATCAGCTTGCAGATGACAGCAAGTTGGGTAGGAGTGTTGATCTGCTGGAGGGCAGGAAATCTCTACAGAGGGATCTGGACAAGCTGGATTGATGGCCCAAGGCCAAATGTATGAGGTTCAACAAGACAACAAGTGCTGGGCCCAGAACTTGAGTCACAGCAACCCCAGGTAGAATTACAAGCCCGGACAAGAGTGCCTGGAAAGCTTCCTAGTGGAAAAGGCCCTGGGGGTGCTGGTCGACTGGTGAGCCAATTTGTGCCCAGGGGACCAAGACAGCCAATGGCATCCTGGCTTGTATCAGGAATAGTGTGGCCAGCAGGACCAGGGCAGTGTTTTTCCCCCTGTACTCAGCACTGCTGAGGCCACACCTAAAATCCTGTGGGGTCACTCACTATAAGAAGGCTACTGAGGTGCTGGAGTGTGTCCAGAGAAGGGCAATAGAGCTGGGGAAGGGGTTGGAGCACAAGTGTCATGAAGAGCAGCTGAGGGACCTGGGGTTTATCCTGGAGAAAAAAGAGGCTCAGGGAGAACTTATCTTCTCTACAGCTGCCAGAAAAGAGATTGAGGCCAGGTGGGGTGGGCCTCTTCTTCTGAGTAAGAAGAAATAACAAGGGGAAATGACCTCAAGTTGCACCAGGGGAGGGAGAGGTTGGATATTAGAAAAATTTCTTCACAGAAAGGGTTGCTGTAAATTAGAACTGGTTGCCCAGGGAAGTGGCAGAGTCATCATCCCTGGAGGTATTTAAAAGATGCAGATGTGGCACTATGGGACGTGGTTTAGTGGTGGACTTGGCAGCATTAGGTTAACAGTTGCACTCGATGATCTTGAACATCTTTTCCAACCTAAATGATTCTATAATTCTGATTTGCATATATTTGCCTGCAGGATTAATCATGACTAAATTGCTAAACTCAACAATTCTTCCAGAGCTGCAAACACCAGACAGACTATGCTTTGGGAAATGTGGGCCACATATTTCCTCACATTAGCTGATTTACTGGCAAAGCAACAAGGACACTGTTTCAACACCCTGTGGTTTCCATACCATTGATGCTCTGCTTACCCTTGCTGCTGTCAGCATGGCACATTGCATTCAGCAAATGGCAGGCACTATCTATGTGCACTGTGGGTTGAGTCTGGTTCCCTTTGAAAAATATATTTATCACACAACCAATGGAAATTAGCTTTAATCTGGCAATGTTAAGTCAAGAAGACCAAAGACTGAGTCAACCGCAGTGCGGTGCAGGTCAGACCTAAGTATGATTAGCAGAAGCCTGTGGATCCAAGAGCAAAATGCCTGCCTAAATTAATGCCACCAGCTTCATTCTCAATGGACAAAATTTTCACTGCCTAAAACCCGGATACTGACTCCTTTCTCTAGGCTTCTAAATAAAATTGCCTGATTTGAGAAGTGTTGAATAGCAGCAGCTCCTACTGAAGTCATTTGGCCTCAATAAATAAAGTAAAGCTTAGAAATCTGTAAGCTGATGCTAAGTGACCTGTACGCTAGAGCCAGAATTCATGGACAGTTTCTACACCAAGACTGACTATAGCCATGCGTATCTGTCTCTCAGTGTCAGGAGCACTAAAACTCTCTCCATTAGTTAAATACAGCCCTAAGGGTGAATAATGGAAAAGGTATTGTCACAGATATTGAGTAGAAGTAGACAGGTCAGTACATTTCAGCAGCAACGCCAGCTAGTAGGTGAGTTCAGCAAAGGATGCCGTTGTAAGGTCTAAGCTAAAGGGTCCTCATGCTCCTTTAAGTTTTTCATTTTGTTTACCATTAACTAGTCAAATTCAGGTCTTCCACTAAAGAGTGGGGACAAAGCTTGTCTTTGAAACTCTGAAAGTAATTTCCCATTTCTGAGGAGGTACAACCTTGTGGCATTGTCTTGCATGGTATTGCTTTTTTGGATGACATTCACTGCTTCTTGTGCAGAGGAAGGTTGGGTATGCAGAGGAACAAGCTGTACATATATGTTTCAATATTTAGCTCATATCATTAGTGTTGCAATTTTGGGAAAAGATCTCCTTCAGCTGAAGTGTTTAGACTAATCTGGGTCAGGAGAAAATCACAATAATGTTTACTATGTAATTATCTGCTCTCTCCTTGCAGAGCAAAGGTACATCACTGACTTTGCTTGGTGCCATGGCATAAGGAGTCACATCCATTTCCATCCTGCAAGGGTATTCTGTCTTCAGGTTGAGAGAAGGACATGATCATTTGGGTGTCATCAGTGGAGGCAATGGACAACACAGCGTCCTTTTACCCTGCAGTGCTAGACATGATCATTTCAGATGGCTGCGAGGTAATAGATGATGGAAGCAAACTAGCTCAGAGCATAAAATCCACTCAACAGTTCCACACAGAGTTCTCAAAATGTGACAGAAGTAGTTGAAATGAGAAATAGTTCTCCTCCAAACCTTATCCTGTCTCGGGCAATAAGAGCGCTGCATACTATGGTGTCCTGGGCTTTCCTTCACTCCCTGACAATCTCTCTTCCTAGTTCTGTTTTCTGGGTAGGAGTCACTAAAGTTCAAGTGGAGAGGCGGTGTCAAATGCCACTGCTCTGCCAGCCTGAGCAGCTGCTGAATTATCCAGGTGTCTGTAGAGGTCTTTTCCATGAAAGCAAGATTTGGTTCATGAACCATTGTCCATAATTTAGCAATAACTTTATCAACCACGTTTCCTTCCTCCTACAGTCACAAAGAGAAGTCTACGGGTAGAGGAAACACAGATAGAGTGATACTTCCAACATGCTGCCTCTTTCACTGCAGCCAGCAAAATTTGTCACCGACGGAGAGCAGGGAAGTCCAGTGGGTCTGTGCAGAGCACGCAGAGACAAGTCAGAGAGTGCCTGGTGAACTGGCATTCACAACAGTTTCTCATTGGTACCAGATGAGTTGAGTCTTGCCAAACCATGAAGCTCATCTCTGCAGAGAGGTGCCTGAGGAAGCACTGCATCTCAGAGAGAGCACATCTTAGTAGAAGTAATATACTGGGCATTTTCTACTCTTTTATAGTTAGATTGAAAAGGACACTGAAAAGTGTGTCTTACTGAATTGTATTGCACCTCTGGATGGGTGCCAGGTTATTTCTGGGTTAGACAAAGAAAATGTGCTGTGTTCATATAAGAAATGAATAGAACAAATATAAAGTGTTGAATTCTGCTGGGCCTCGAGTTATTTGTTCTTCCTTGTATTTATTTAATCCGCAAGTTACAAATGTATGATTGATGTCCTGCAAATGAGCTATGACTCGGCATTACTTATTTATTTTATTTAAAATTTTTATTAAGTTGAATAACCCTACTGAGGTCACAGTCTTGTTTCAGAGCAGACCTGGATGAAACAGAAATGAAAATTTCACACAAATTTCCATAAATTCTGATACATACAAACATCAGCATTAAATTTTAACAATTGTGTATCCACGGGCATTTAAAATGCTGCTAGCATTTCCTTTAAAATAATTAGGTCATGTTGCATGAATTACAGTTCTGCATCACTGTTACATATTTTTCTTCTGTCAAAGATAATTTCAATCCTGCCTGGTATATGATTTCCTTTTTAAACTGCACTTGCTTCTTTCTGATCCAGATGTGCAACCAGGTATTCAGGTACAACATGTAAAATCACAGACTATGCAGCAATAGGCAAGTGTCGATTTCTTAAGACTCTTCATCTCATGTGTTTGATGGGTTTAGGATTTTATAAAACACTTGATATGCACCTTCTGTGGCTGCAACATCTTTCTGTTGGAGCCCTGCTCTGTGCTTAACTCCTACCCTTATTGCTTAAGTACTCACCTTGTTATTATCCATAAAATTGGGCCTTTATCTGTCAAGATGGAGGTAGGTATTTCTTTTACCAGTGGAACTATTCAAATCTGTAAAATTAAGCACTTGAATAAGAACTGAAGCTGTAAATAATCAGCTTTTCAAGGCAGAGAGCTGTTATGTATTGTACTTGCACAGTAAACAGCCTATCTGTTCTTTGTTGTTGAATATAATGCAGTAATGTGAACACATAGAGTCAGAATTACAGCCTGCATTACTGACTTACACTCTGGTTAAAGAAGGGAAGGTTCACATTTTCAGATTTGAATGATAAGCATGAAGGTTCTAAATCAATATTTAACATAATCTGATTTTTTCAACCTTTGCCTTAAACAAACTGAAAATTTGACTCTTTTTTTTTGTTGTTGTTCTTTTTTTTTCCCCCAAGTAACAGAACAGAAAACATTTAGTCAGTATCTTTCAATGGGCTGTTTCCATCCAGTGCCTTTTATTATTGTTCTGCAACTTTTGCAGAGCATGGAAACTTGTTTCAAAATATTCCTAGAAAGGCCTGCTTTGCTTTTGAAATTGTCTTTCATTTTTTCCCAGGTGCTCATGACAGACAGCATGGGGTTAAGGCAAGCCTGAAGACTGCACAGTCTTCAAGAAAAAAGTGTTTGAGTGCCCTTTCTGCTCTGCATTTCACTGCCTGTATTTGGAGGTTCTGCATTGGTTTTGACAGCATTGACACCCATCTGTCTCAGACAACTCTGGTTCATTGCCTTGCATATTCACAGACAAAAACTGCACAGGTTCTTATATTCAATAAAATATTGATGGAGGTTTTTTTCTGCTTTCAAAAGGCAATAACAAAATGGTGGCACAAAAGAATTCCCTAGTTCAACATATTCTGTGCTTAAAATGCATTATTAAAAACCTCGGAAACCAAATGACCACATGACGTTTTAGTTCAAGAGGGATGTCCACAAGTGTTTAATAAAAGGGCAAGAATACAGCATTTGGCTCACAGTCACGAGGAAAAATTAAAATCAATACTACATGATCTAATGCAAACCAAAATCACTATCATTAAGGGAAATAGCCTTCTTTAAAATGTAAAAAATTGTTTCTGGAAGACTAGACAAGACAAAAAGCCAGCACACTTTGTTAATATCAGATTTCTGGATTACAGATTTTGTCTATTGCCTGGAAAGTGAACCTTATAATGGAAGCATTGGTTTCATTTTCACAATGGAAAACGTGTAAAAGAAATAAAGTTTTTATTACCATTTAGAAATGACGGTTATACTATATTTTATAAGCTTGAATGGTTTATAACATTGTTTCTGATATATTATTACATTGTTGTTTATGTACTTTGATTTGCATAAATAAAAATTTACAGTGTTGCAGTGTGTGTCTCTCTATAGTCTGGTAGACCAAAAGCTGACCCCAATTTAGCTCTTCCTTTCCATCTCTCCAAAGTTGTAGTCTGATCTGAATGGAGCTATTTGGGGTAGAAATCCCCAACAACCTTTACTTTTCTGGCTTACAAGACAAAAAGATCTTATACATTTTCTGTCCCCCAAAACACCCTAGAAATCTGTTGATACTTTTAATATTGCATCTCCCTCAGACATATTTTGTGCACTGCCTTTGGAAAAGTTCCCCCTAGTAGGATCTAGTCAGGGCCATGCTGCCCCTATGCCCTCCTCTGCTCCTCCAAAAGGAGTCCTTGGCTTGCTGATGTAATCATTCTTCTAGAACTGGATATAGTCTGTGACTTACAACCTTTGAGCTGCTTGACTGAAATTTGTGCCAGTGTTTAAAAATAAAGCCATATGCTCCCAATCATTATTTAGATGGATGCAAGCAGTTTAAGGAAGAAGAGATTGTAAGTCCATGTAAGTCCAAAAAATGAAAGACAAATTCAAAAGCACATAATACTTCTATAAATCAATGAGAGTCTGTGACACACTCCCAAACCTGTTACTTCTTGCTACCTTCTCTGTAATAGTATGTTTCCTTTAATATTGGAAATATGTATATCAGGATACTTGTAGCTGATTCAAAATACCAAATGTATCCAGTGGACAAATTCCAGCAGCAATAAGATTGATGTGGTTCTTTAGAATACCATTAATTAAATCTCACAGCATCTCAAGGAGTAGGTGGCAGTATCTTTGTTTAGCACATGGGAAACAGCCAGGAAAAGGTGACTGGCTCTTCACTGCACAAGTCAACAAAGAGCACTGGTATTTGAGCTTTTCTATTAGTGTCAACTTGCTGGACTTGCCACTGTCTTAAAAGGACAATCTTTGCTTGCCTGCCTCTTTTGCTTCTAAACATTGCTTCTGTACATGCCCCAAAACCTCCAATGAGAGGCTACAAAATACCAGCTCTATGTGCCCACATAGACCCAAATTCATTTTGCACATGCAAATCTGGAGTAACTTTCCTAATATTAATACATTTGTGGCAACTCACCAAGGTATAAATAAGAGCTATGTGCAAGAGAGTTTATTAACATAAAATGTCAGACATAGACATTGGTCATTGAGATACATTTTTTTCAAATGCATTCTGCTTTGTAGTTTGCAGAGGACAAAAATGCCAGTTCACACTGACATAGTTTTTACCCAAAGCAAAGGCAGTCTTTTCAAGGACAATGGCTTCAGTTCTCTTCTCAGTGTATAAAGACATAACTAGACATTTCCTATTACGAGTAAAAGGAATTATGCAGAATGAATATCCTATGCACCAACATTAAAATTTCTAACCGATGAGAAGAACGATGGGTGTGCTTCTATTTGTAACACAAAATGATCTGAACAAAAGTCAAAGCTGTAATGCATTCACTTACTTGAAAATGTGTATTGTTATACAAGGCAATTAAAGAGTTTCAGACTATTCTCTATGTGATCTGCCTTTCAGATGAGACCTAAAATTGAAGCATTTGATTATGAAAGCTCAAGTGGCAGTTATCATTAGAGGTGTTAACCCTCACATGCTCTCCAAACTCTAAATGAGTTGATCATATTCTTTCTTCCTAAATTCTCCATGGCTTTTATGTGATAAGATATTCTTCTTTTCCCTTCCTAAAAACTGTTCTAAAAGTATTACTCACACCATATGGCTACCTTGCATATCCATTTTGGTAGCAAGTGAAATGAGTAACGCTTTTATATAGCTTATAAATTATTTTAAGAAAATAGACCATTTGATACGCATAACATGTTTTCCCATCTACCTTGACAGAGAAGTCATTAAATAAGGAATTGCTTTTGTCTATGTATTGATAGGGATAAAGCCTCAGCTTTTGCTTGGGAGAAGATTCCAGCATTTCCATTATTATTATTATATTTTATATAATAATTAAAATATCAATACAGTTATCAGAACTAACTCAGATAACAAAGTTCAGTTGCTAGGCTCTGAAGATAGATACCTAAAAGCTTAATAAAAAAATTCTAAAATATCTTTTCTAGGCAGCCTCTTATTTAGGGAAGGGTCCCCTTCAGTTGTACAAAAAGCTCGCCACACTCCCTTCAGGTTTCACAAAACTGAGTTGCATTGACTCTCAAAAATTAGATGTATTATGTAGTTTTGACAGATAGGCAAGGACTTTTGGTACTCTAGACAATTTAAAAGTTTTTTTATTGTGTAGTAATTATGTACCAATATTCTTTTCCAGCTTTCTATTAAGTATTATTTGTACTCATTGAAATGACACAGCATCTGAGGTGGGACCTGTTTCTGCCTATTTGTACTGTATCTAGCATACCCAAGCTAAATCAATATTTGTAAGATAGGTTAAAAGGTTAAAATAATTACAGAAGCAATACCTTTTTAGCCTCATTAGCTAATACTAGCTTCAAAGATTTTAAGAAGTAACAAATAAACACGTCTGCAAAACACAGGTTTTAATTTGCTTGTGATTTAAAAATGAGCATCGCTTGAGTTACTGTATATGCTGTGATGCATGCAAACATAATCATTGATTCAATTCTCATTAGTGGCAGAAAGAGAAACGACTGTGTCCTGTTACAAATGTACAGAATTTAGTGATGACTTCTGGCATTTATAAAACTGCTGTTTTGCCAAATTCCATGTTCATTTTTCCCTTTGAAATCTCAACAGTATTTTTATACATAAAGTGCACTTGGAATTGCTTCACTACTGAAAACCTGACTGTGGGAAAAGGCACACAGTAAAATAAAAGGAAGAGAGAAGTAAAATTTTAATAAACATTTATTCCCAGGAGCACATATATGTACTGTAAATATACCACAGTGGTATCAAAGCAACTCTTCTTTTGAACTGAAGAATGCAAATTTGGTTTACCTTGGTTCCATATAATTTGCTGGGTTTAATCCTAATAATATATTATTTTCAAAGGAAAGCTGGGTGAGCTCTGCCCTTGTTTTCTACCTGAAAACTGGGTCTTTCTAACGATTCCAAACTTGCTAGCTGTCAATATTTTTTCAAGGTCTGAAATATATTTACAAGTTTATTAATAAGTTAGCCTGGAAAAATAATCTTTTGTGAATAGAGCTAACTTTTGATCATTTGTAATTGATGATATTTTTCAACAGCTGGTGCCATGTTCTGCCTTCTGATAACACACACAAGTAGCTCAGTTTTTAGTCCGGGGAGATGTGTTTGGGTATCTTAGTGCTGAACTTGGCTAGTAGTTCAACATGCCTTCTCAGTGTGCAGCTGAAGTAATATTCAGGTGCTGTGGTGGCAGCACAATTTTAAAACTCATTCAGGGTCCAGATCTACTCCTTCTGGTGTCATTCAGATCATTTTAATTATTGCTGGCTGGAGCAGGGTCAAGCCCATGTTACATACAGAATTGAGTTCCTCTCCATGAGTCAGCATGTCTGCCTAGATTATATTTATTGTCACCTTGATACTTTCCCTTATAGGTGCTTAACTATTCCTTATATCTATTGATCCTTTCTTTCATAGATCCATTGATTTTCAGTTTCATCATTTTGCAGTACAAGGGATAATGATCACTTGTGGGTCACTTCAAATTACTTTTACCTTGTTCTATTGTGTTTCTTTTTTTTTTTTTAATTAGTTTTTCTTCTTTATAATAGGTTATATAAGATGCTTATACTGTGGAAAAATTGAGTTCACAGTAGACAATTCCTAAACTTTCCTCATTAGGAAAAATTTTAGGATTATTTATACCTTTCTCTGTGAATATGTGCAAAATGTGGTCTATCAAGAAGGATGTCTTGAAAGGTAAATTGATATGTGTTTCCAGAGAGGAAGAGCTGTGGCACATGACTGCAAGATGTGAAGGTCATGGAAGAGTTAAGGAGTAGTTAGTAAAAGACCCTTAAATATGAGGATTCAGGGAAAATTACTCTGAGCATTCATGTAAATCTGCTAAATGGTAGGATCAGCTCTTAGCTCCCATCTCCAGGATGAAGAGAATAACTTTCTTCTTTTCAGTGTAGTCATAAGTTCCCATCTCTTGGCTTTACTGATAGAATAAGTCCCCTGGGTTTTTGACAGGACATATGCCTTTTGTAAGCCCCAACACCTCTTATGCATCCCTACATTACTTGTATGTAGGGCTGTTCACACACTTTTGCAGCAATGTCAGTAATTGTAAAGAAGTACCTAGTCAAGCTCTTGACTATTATTTACTCCATTCCCTTTATCACACTGCATAATTTAAAAAAGCTAGTCTGGAGTTTAACTTATCTCAATTTACTATTCTAAAACTTTACTTAGCTAATTGCCCTGGTTGTCTCTACGGTCAGTGGAGAAAAAAATAGATCATAGTCCATCAGCTGTCTCTGCTACTTTGGGATGGCGTGATTCACCCTCTTGAAATGCTTCCTTACTTTACAGTGACTGCAGAAGAAAACTAGGTAATTAACTCTTTGATGGCCAAGATGGCCAGTGGCAGAAGAGGTAAAAGCATTGTGTTATTTTCCATGACCTATGGTCTAGAAGAAATATCCTTTAAATTAAGCTTAGCCTCAACTTTTTATCTCAGGTAAATTCCTGAGACTTCTATATGGCAGGTAAACCAGCAGTAAAAATCAAGAGCTTTAGATTTTTTATAGAAGTCATAAGTGGATAAAACTTTTCAGAGATTCCTTTAGAATGATTACCCCTCAGACAATTTCTCATACTACTGTCAGTAGAGAAAACAAGTTAAAAGCTTGAGTTAAATGGTTTGTATATAACACATTGTCCTTTTGAATAACGGAGCTTGAATCCATTTGAATCAACAATAATATCTGTCATAAGGAACTACAGTTTTCAATATCAAAGCATCTTGAATAAAAGCCATTACTCTTTTTTAAATAAAAAGTGATTTCATTTCTGCTCTTAGCAGCAGAAGTCCTACTGTTAACTTTACATTTACTTAACATGCTTTTTTTGTGGATACTTCTTTGCAGCATTCTACTGCAGCAGCTCTAGCTAAGCAGCATCCCTTACTAGATGATTCAGTAAGATTAGAGGAGAGAGAGCCCTGGGCATTGAATACATTTCTAGTTTTGCCTCATGTGCAACCTCCTTGGGTGTCAGTTCAAGACATGCCACCACCTTGTGGTTCTGTTATTAGGATATTTTGCTTTCATTTGGCTTATTTTACATGTATGAATTCAACAGGGAAAATTCTGAGAAGGAAAAAAAGTTTCTGTCAGTTCCAGTAAACGCAAATGAAATATTGCTGTTAAATCAGAAGTAACTGCTGCTACTGTGTGACTGTGACTATTTGCCTTTGTCTCCCTATGTGTTTTGGTCTGCAGCCATTAATAGCTTGGACTCCATGAAGCAGTAGCAAAGGGGAGGATGTCAGAGCAGCAGGCCAAAATTAAATTACAGCAACCTTGCATTTTGCATTAAAATCTCCACTAAGCAACGGAGGCTTGTAATAGTCCGGTCTTTCCTTAAAGACAATGGCCCTCCATGCAACTGGCTACACTCAGTTAATTCATGCTGTCAGCTTCCTTTATTGGCTGTGGGGAATGCAGTATTGATTCTTGAACTCAAAAGCAGCACAAAGAGCCACTAGTGCATGGTCAAAATGCAGCAATAAAGAGCTGGCAGCTTGAGAAAAGCAGCCATTCCGTTGCACAAACAAGGTCAATTAGAGGACAGTGCAGCATATTATAAATAGCATTAGCGGCCCTCTTCAACCATGATGAGACCATGCTGGGAAGATGACAATAAATAAAATAGGGTTTAATGCAGAGTAAACACAGAAGCATTTAATGTAATTTAATTTAAAACATTGCATCCCTTTAAAAGTACTATCAATTAAAAAATACTTATCTTCAAAGACTATTCTTTTCAGGTAAATCCCTGTATAAATTATTATGTATGTATGAAGCATTGAAAGGGAATGTATTGTTTAATAAACAGTTAATTCTTAAATAACAGCTGTGTGATATTATGTCTGTCTGTGTCATCTTTTACTTTTTATTAATACAAATCTTTGTGTCATTTGAGTGTAAAAATAGGACAAAAGCATAACTGCACTTTTAGTTCACAAGTTACAAATCTTGCAAAGATCTTTATGTCCTTTAAGATCTTGCAACAATTGTCTTTTTTGTATGAGAGACATTTTCTTACTATTATGCGAGCTCAGAATTAATTACAAATGTAATATGCATCATTCTGCTAACACATAGAATAAGTGAATTAGACTCTTAAAATAGCTAATGGGCCTCAGATAGGCAGCTGAGAGGCCTAGATAGAAGCTGAAAAAGTTTCAAAACGATTTAATTGTTTAGACGGCAATAGAAACATTTGTTTCAAAGCCCTGTTAAATGATGAATGTTCTAGAAGTCAGCAGAAGAGTTAGGTTTACAGTTCTGGTTTATTAGTGGAGTCTTACAAATGTTTTTGGCAGTACAAGTACTTTTCCTCACTTTCTTGATTTTTTGAAGTATTACCATCAACTTTGAGTGTACTTACATAACTGGAAATAATTCAGCCAAGACCTGTGATGAAGGCTGAGCATGAAGTCATCATCATCATTTGTGTCAAATTGGACCCAACATGTAGAACTGTGCCTTGTACCTGCACAGTGCAGGTACATCATTCTACACGTAGTATGTTTTAAAAACTTTCAGGAGGGATAGAAGTAGCAAGGTTTTCCTTGAGCAAAAAATGGGCCTTCCAAATTGTTCTACAAGAAATTCCTTCCTATATTGTTAATGGAAGCAGTAGGAACTCCTTGCCTGAGAGAGCAAAAGAAATGCCCTTTGGACTGACTGGCAGTATGGGAACTATTTTTTCAGTTATTAAGTAGAACAATTAGTAGAATGCTGCTTTTATTTTTAAGAGCTTGAAATATCAGTAAAACTTGAAGGTAGTGAGGAAAGGAGTAAAAATTAGCTTCCTAGTATTCCTGCTGTCTAGGAAGCACAAGGTAAAACATTCCAAGTCTTATCATATGTCCTAGGCTGGTACTTCAGCTTCTTGGGGAGTGCAGATGTCCTTAAGTAATTTTTTTGAAGATGACTTTTTGCAGAAAAGGTAAAGCCAGAAGATAGAGAAAACGAAAACAAAGACTAACACCGATAAAATGAAGAAGTATGTATGAATGTTTTGTCACAAGTATGAATTTTTTTGTCACAAAGAAATCCTTATTATCTAGAATTTTTTTTGTCCTTCGTTCTAGAGCCAGAACAGATTATAAAGATCATTATTAGGCAAATAAATGCATCCAGCAACTTGTGACCAATTGACTCTTAGCTCTCTTCTCCTGAGTTAAGGACAAGCACATTTTTACTTCTTCTTAGCCCCTTTTCCCTTCAAGTACATAAGCAGGCGGACTTGTTTGGCATTTGCACCTTTTCTGGAAGACAAGGCTGACTAATAGTGCAATTGAAATAACAGCTTTTAATCAGAGTTTTTGAAGAGTGGCTGGCTGGAAAGTTTTTTGCATCTTTTAGAAGACAGCTTTAAGAGAAATCAATGTGTTCTGGAGGAAAATCAGATAACCAATCTGCATATTTCCTAAGACAAAGCAGAATAATAGTTGTAGCACGATTTGTAGGAAGTTGTAGCATTTTTAGTTTGGTTTTGCATTATATATACTTTTTATTGATTTCTCTTCATGTAACTCAAGACTTATGGAGACTAAATAAATTTTCCTTGGGGCACTTCAGTAATTTTATAAAGATATTCCTTCTTTGTTTCTAACTTTAAAAACGCAAAATATTTTATCATGAGCAAAGAGGAAAGCAGAGTGTTTCTATGAGCTCCTTGGTATTTAGGAGAAGCATGTGGGACAATGTGTCTTGCTTCCTCATACATGGTAATTATGTCTTAGTGGTAGTAAAATATTTCTTTCTTCCTTTATTTCAATTTCGCTCATAATTATTATCCCAATGTCCCATAAAAATCTACAAATATATCATGGACTGTAATTACCTCTGAAATGTGCTCTAGGTGACTTCTAACTTCTGGTGAGATGCTTCTAGAAGTTTACTTCTAACTTGTTTTAAGGGACATAGCTACATTAATAAGGCATTAGTGTTCAGAAATCTCAATCCACAAAAATTAAAATAATAATGCCATTAATATTTTCAAACACTTTATTTTCTTCCCGACACCATTAAGCGTCAATTCCCTTTGGGAATGAATTTCCTTCCTTCTTCTTCTTTTGGTGATGTAAGAAATATCCTCTGAAAAGCAGCAGGTGTTCCACTGCTGATTCTGTATTAATACCTTAACTCATAAGGTATTAATACCTTATGAGAAAGATAGGTACTTTTTAAACTTTACTTTTATTTTCAAAATAGGCCTCAATCACAGGTTTTAAAATTCTGAAAAGTTTGCCTTTTCTAAATAAGGTGGGTAGTAGTAGAGAGAGAAACATAAAGAGATTGAAAGTGGAGACTTCCAACTACAAATTTTGCACCTCCCAAGCAGGTGAATGTAAAGGAGAGAAGGATCCTGAATAGTGCAAGAACCAGGAGTCAGCCTGGAGAAAGGTAAGTGTTGAGGTAATGTGTTCCTCAGAAATTCAGAAAGCTGCAGGTTTTCATTGCAGCTCAAACTAGGAAAGTCTTTTTTCATGTTCCAAAATGGAAGCATATGATTTGACAACATACACCAGAGGAGACAGAAAGAGGAAAATAGGCAGAATATAAACATGACAGATCATTCATTCTTCATTTGTGAAAACTTCTAGGGAGTAGAGCAGGAGTGTAGTTCTAGGTCCAGGTCTTTCTACAGCCTCATTGTGTGGAGATCAAGAAGCAATAATATAAACAGTTCTCATTCTTCTGGGCCACACAAGAGAAGTAAAAGACTGTATAGGGCAATAAAAATGGGAAGCAGAATTTGCAAAACATTGGTTCTGTACCTTACTGAAAGAGATCAGCCTTTGAAATATTTACAAGAGAACATGCATAAAAATTGGGAATGGAGTAGATAGTTCACATTTTTTTATGAAAAGGAAGTCACGGTTGAGTCTGTGAATGGTTTAGATGTTAGGAATGGAGGAGGTAAAAAGCCCAACACACTATGTGTTAGTAATTCAGAGGATATCCCAACTCTAAAGAAAACCATCATAGTGTAAAAGTGTTTATAAGCACATTTAAAACTGGAGTAATTTTCAGAAAATATTTTATCATGAACCAACAAGCTGTACAAGATGCACAAATGGAAGATTTTTATGCTTGCCTGAAAGATCTTATTTGTGGATTTTGTGTTCAAGGAGAGGGAAATACTTGATACTTTACAAACTAAAGTCCTTTCTGCTTTAGTAGCCTGTTCACCCTTAAGGGGCAGAAGAATAGAATATTCTGAAATTAGTAATACACAATCCATTTTTTATCCTATGTGAAGCATGGACAAAGAACACTTCAGTGTCTCCTGCAAATGAGTTTGAAGGGTCCATGTTCTTCACTATTCAAAAACATTTTACATCTAGTTTTTTGCTCAAGTATCCTTGTTAGATTTCAAATAGTACTGTTGTAAAATATCTCTTAATGGGTCTTTTCTTCCTGTGGGTTTTTCCTAAAATCTTTCCATCTCAAAAGTCCTTTTATTTTTGTTTGTTCACTTGTTTATTTAGGTTTTTTTTTAGCTGCTTGTACATAAACAACTAGATTTTAAAAAGTCTGCACTAGGTAAAACCATTTCATTAATGATAGAAATAAATCTAGTGAGAAAATACGCCAATGAGATGACGAACAAATAAATTTCTTTTAAATGTTTATACTATTTGTTTTGGAAATTCATAATACAATTAGCTGAATAATACGCAAAGAAAAATATTGTAAAATGTGTTGCTTCCTTTTCAGTAATAAATGAAAAGGGGAAAATATTTACCTTTGGGGTTTTTTACATGCTTGTTCTGAACTGATGGTACAAACAGAATAAGAATGACAGCTCATTCCAAGTGACCAATCTTGGTACTCTCTTGTGTTTAAATGATGTGTTCTGCAAAAAGTCCTAGAAGCCTTAATACCTCTTAGTAACCCTTCAGTGTCCTCTAAATAGCTTCTCTTTTACTCTTTCCCTGCCAAGAGCAATGACTTTTACCCCTGTTCGGACATATTAAAATAACAAAAGTGATCTAGGAAAGAAAAAGAAAAAAAAAACAACAACATAATATTCTATTTTACCCAGATAACTCATATAATAATCAGTATTTTAGATACCAGACTGGCAAGTACAGAGAGATTTTTGGATCCATAACACTTTCCCACTTCTTCAGAAAAAAATTTGAAGACCGATTTCCCTGACACCTTTTCAGTTGCTGAAATTCCCAGAATTCTTTTCAAATTGCATTGTTGTTGTTTAGAGGAAAATCTAAATATTTAACATCACAACGTCTTGGAATCAGGATGTAATCAAATCAATCATTTTCCATGGTTTATATTTCCTGGCAGGTACTGCCCCCCACTCTGAGACAGCATAGACTTCATGAGATTATCCTTGGATATATCAGCAATCAGGTAATACATGCAGTTTATCCAAAGCTGGTCAAACAACAGGGTATTAAAGAGGAGTATATGTTATAGTTTAATGTAATGGCACGCCTCAATAGTTGTTGGACAGCAAGTGAAAGAAGCAGCGCTGTTAAACCCCAAAGCATCCCGTTATTGGACAATAATATGTAAGTGAAATGCATTATTACGATTATAAATAGGTCATTTCTAAAGGAAACACACTCCATGCAGACGGGAATAACAAATCATGTGTAAAAAGAAATGACCTTTAACGGAACAAAGAACAGTAAATAGAAGAGACTACATGAGATTTCTCTCTGCTGAGAGAAGGAACAGCCCTTGTTTGCCAGGGTGGTGCTGGGGAAGTTACGTCCCTTGTCTGTTAGTTTGACTGCATCCACTTGGCTGCAATTTGCAGTGCATGCAGACTGTCCATGGAATGTGAAGGTTAGGAAGGGCATATGAAAGGACTGACTATCCAATTATTGCCTCTAGCTGTTTATCACTGCTGAGTCTAAAAAGAGAATGAACAGGATTTAAAGCAATATAAGAGAATCCAAGGCACCCTCAAACCCATTAGCAGAGATAATAAAGATGATTCATAAATGGAGTTGTGCACATCATCCTTCAGAGAGAAGTTTAAGCAGTTGTTTTGGGGATATTCAGCCTCAGGAAGTAAAAGAAAGATGATTTTACTCCATCAAAAAAGCTGGAATTATAAACTGGTAGTGTATGTTAGGATATAAACTGAAAGTTAATTATTTTATTTTTCCCTGACATTCTCAATCCAAAGTCATATTCTCACTTAGGAATATATGGAGAGAACGGTAGCTACCAATATCACCAAGAATGAAGACCTAAAGACCTTCTACATCCAACAGAAAATTGCAACATTCTGTGTAGAAATATTTTTAAACAAACAGAAAGCCATAAAACCCTAGGAAGGATTTGGTAGGAAATGTAGGATGAGAATGCAGAATAAGAGTGAATTTATGAAGATTTATCATTTGCTTTCAAATTAGTCTTTCATTTAGCATTCAGTGAGTCAGTGTATGAATGCTGCCTGAAACACTGAATTTAAAGAAGAATTTGGTCTTAATGCAGAAATTAGTACCGTAACCAGCCACAAAATGAATGTTGACTGATCACTCAGCCACTGAATACATCTTCCAAAAGGGCTTATCTGCATATGTTTTATCTCAAAAGTTGCACAAAAGACATCCCTCTCAAAATAGGTCCAGTCTGAAATCAGCACATCAAAAATTCAGTGACATATAGCCACTCTGAATTCTAGGCTTGGAACTGCAATTGCAGTGCCAGTAAAGAGACCAGAAAGCTTTTGGCAAGAGCTTTCCAGTTTTGGCTCCTATGCAAAACCTGTAAAACATTCTTTGAGTTGAAATGTTTAGAGAAAATGTCACATTTTTCTACAGTGGAAATAGTCGTTTTATATTCCTTTTGTATGAAATCACACGTATAACAATGCATTTATTCACCTATATGTATTCTCATCTGAAGTGAACCAAAGGGTCCATCTTTCATTTCTTTCTAATATTCCTCCCCACAGAAAATAGCCTGCTATAACTATGGTATTAATTCAATACATTCAATTTTTATTTTCAATTTCCAATCATTATTTTAAAAAAATCATTAAAGAATATTGAACTCATGAAAGCTTGAGTTTACTGCCCTGGAAGCTGATATTCTCTTGAAAGAAAGCAGTCTTTGAGTCAGTAATGGCAGACCAAGGATTAATCACAGCTGTGAACTTCCTTTAGCCACACTGTGAACATTTCTGGTTTATATCCACCTTAATCTGTCAGGTTGTGACCAAGAAAAAGGATGCCAATATTATTAATTGTTTCTGAACTGACAACATTATTGCAGTTGAAGAGGCCTGTTTATATGAGCCACTAAGTAGTGCGTGAAACAGGGTATGAGTTATCTTCAACCTTGGAACTTCCACATCAGTTTTGATTATCTGCATAAATGCAGTCCACAGTTAAATGCTCTGGTAGTTTTATTTTTCTTTCTGCTTCTGTTATATAGCTTTTCTATATTCTTGTTTCTTGGACTGAAAGCAACAGCAGTTGGAATTTTCCTTGTGTAAGAAACTCTTGACTCTATCTGTGGAAATGAATTACAAAGGATTCTTAATACTTTAAAAACAGAATGAAGAGACATATGTACAAGCACTATACTGCTAAATATTCAAGCTCTCATATCCATTCATAACAATTAATGCCACAGAAAAAGATGTTGCAATTTCAGACCTGGAATTTCCTGTACCATTGATGTAGCAAAGATGTTGACAGATGGATTTTTAAGCCTGCAACACATGAAAGCAGTGAATAAAATATCAAACATGTAGAAGAGGTAGAACATAAATTCATTGCCTCTATTCTAATACACAAAAGAACATTCAATAAGGTTAAAATTAAAGTTACAATACTTTTTCACCATATGAATACAGTGAAACCCATTGCCACTAGATGTTACAAAGATCAAGAATTGAGCAAAATTAAGAAAGGAATCAAACTTTGTAAGTAGAGCAGTCCAGTCCAGTGTCAGCCTAATTAGTTATAAGCATGTGATATAATGAGTGTTAAACTTCACACTTTGAGATAAAAGCCGTCTTGATTCTGTTATTAATTAGGAAGAGACTTAGGGTATGAAGCAGATAACTTTTATGATCCTGCTGCAGGATTTTTAAAACTCCCTCTGGAGTACTAAGTGTTTCCAAATTGTATACAATAACAAGTGGACTTTATTCTGACACAGGATGGCAAGTCACGTGATTTTATCTACCTAAATAAACTTTTTGTTTAAAAAAGCAGTCCATGATATTACCATATTTGGTCTTTCAGTCTAAATTAAATGAAGGAATTCTTCTTAAGAATGGCCTAGAAAATGGAACAACCTAATTTTTAGGATGTTCCAATCTTATAATCTCGAAGTAAAATATGTATTTACCTGCAGATACATTCATTAATTTCTCAATGTTTCCAAGCAGAAATCCAATTTATTAATGAAAAAAAATTAAACCAACCCCAAACACGCAACTGCTGACTTTTCTATTATTCCTTTGATTTTACCTCTATGAATCTTCTAAGCAGGTCGTTAAGATAATGACACTAATCATACTCATCTAAATATGTGTTGTCCTCTTTGATGTGCTTAGCAATATACTGCTCTGTATGAAATTAAATAGTAGCACTAACACCCACAATAACAAGAAAAAAGTGAGTGTATGAGAAATATTTCCTTAATAGCTATAACTGTTTGTGAAGGATAACATTTCTCCAGTAAGTTATAAAAAGGTCACAGCTCCCCTCATTTATTTAATACCATGAATACAGCCTTTTATTCAGGAGTTTGCCTGCAGTCAAAGCTAATTATTACCACCATATTACATAACTTTTCCTCTATGGTATGTAGATGAGTAAATGAGTTGTAAACAGCTATGAGGCTCCAGGATGATCATAGCATGAGTGAGGAAATGAGCAGCTACCTTTCAAATCTCATTTGCAGAAGCTGCTGTAAATTAAGATCAGGAGAAATAATGCTTCTGAATCTTTGAACTCAGCTATTAGACCTTTATTGTCTTTACTAATTTCAAAAGTTAACCTGACTCATCATTCCTATTACAGACATATAATTACATGATTGAAGGTTAATGACTTCACGGGCACATTTCAGGGTCTCAGGACTCATCCAAGGTCTCCCTAAAGACAGGATTCAGAATCATTGTCCATGGGCCCACCAGACAGCACTTCCAAGGGAAAGCAGATTCCTCTGACAACCAAAGGACAAGTATTCATTTATTCTGACCTGTAGCCATTATTTTTATAACTGCAAGACAGTGCTTTAGAAATACCTTTTCAGTTACAACACAGAAACTTTATTCTTCAAAAAATTGAGCACCATGGCTCTATTTAGCAATTCACATTAATAGTTGCTTACCTTCAAGCACTTAAACAGTAATTTCTTATTGATTCCTGTGGTATTTCTCACATGCTTCAGGTTAAGCTCCAGCTTAAGTGCTTTTACAGATAAGGAAAAAATTACTCAGTGTCTTGCATGACTGAAGAGTAAATTTTAGGCAAGGAAAGAGCTTGGTAATCTTCTTTTCTCTCTAGAGTTTAAGGTGTGTGTTTTTAGGGAATCACTATGATTTCTTGCACAATTTCAAAGTATGACTTTTTATTTCCTTTTTTTTTTTTTTTGTGGAGATGTTCTGGCGCAATTCCTTTTATCATATTCTTTCACCAATATTTTATTAGAAATTACTTTGTGTGCTGCTGAAACCTTTCTGTCACATGGTCCCTCAGCATGCCCTCATGGTTCAAAAAATACTTTCAGTTTTTGCTTTAAACTAGAATTCAAGTAATGTAAGAGAGTTTCATTGCCCTAAATTGTATCACTCGTCCTTAATTGATAGTGTTGTACAACTTCAAAAGTAAATCTGATAATTATTTTGCAAGTTAAAATTTGGTGTTTTGCAAAATTTTACGTTTGTGTTAGCCTTTCATTGCTTTTTTACCCAAGTGACAGTAATATAATGCAAAATCTCAAGTTTTCATACAAATTGAAATAACTATTTTTTCATTGCCTTGTTTTAGGAACAGAGGTTGCAATTAAGAGAATTAATGATTGTTCTATCAAGCTGTCATGCTCATGTAGGCTACTGGCATCCTTAGGTAACTTCTAAATGGAGAAGGATAATTCAGGACAGCTGTTCTTCAGAACTGGAGTACAGTGACTTTATTAGTTGTCACAACTGTGGTTTGAAGTAATCTGAAAGAATATCTGAAGAGTTCTCCCTGGTAGTTAAAGTGACCATGGAGGCTTATGACTAGAGAACTCAATGGGTGGTGTGAGCCCCTTGATTATCCAAAGTAGCCAAAGGAGCAGACGATCTCCAAAGTGGTATCCTATGCAATGGAACTATTGAACTATTCTGTTCTTCCATAATTGTCCTAGTCTCTGAAATACACCACCTGAAATTATATTGCCCCACCCCTGCAAACGTTCAAGGTCAGGTTGGCCAGGCTTTTGAGGAACCTGTTTTAGTTAAAGATGTCCCTGCTCATTGCGTGGGGGTTGGTCTGCATGGCTTTTGAGGATTTCCTCTGAACCAAACTACTCTGTGAATCTATGATATAGACTGATTGCATACTGAGAGACAGATTGGTCAATGCATTTCATCCCTTTATTCTGCCTGATGTCTTTGTTGGCTCAGTGTAGTTGGGAAATGCCTTTTGATTGTGCTGCATTCCTTTACTGTAGATCTGTGAATGTCCAAAACCACCCAAGGATAATTTTAGGAAACTTATATGTGATGCTCACTTGGTTTTTCCTTTCATCCTTTATAGCTTCTGCAAATTTAGAAATTTGGGGGAGAAAAATTTAAACAAATATGGAAGATATTCTTGCTTGGAAAGATGTGTAATATTAATATTATGCTTCAGTCCTTTGAAATGTTTTTTAAAAGTAATGGATATTTCAATCTAAGTTATTTCATTTCAGAACCAAAAAATCAGATTGTTACAAGTCCTTTATACAGTTCTCTGTACTGCTGCGCTTTATTAGAGTGCTGTGTGTAAGGAATCACATTAGTTTTCCAAGCTTTTCCTCTAAAATAGTACTTTCTTCTGTATCTACATATTAATATTAGTTCTGTGCTTGCACGTTGATAATAACTTTTTCAACTGATTATCTGGCAATAATATCCATAGCTTTTACTTTTTAGCTAGATTTAGCACTAGATCAGAAATATTTCAGTCAAGATCTTCTGTGGAAGCTAAATGATTCATTACATATTTTTCATTCTAAAGTTTAGTTTTGATAACCAATTAATGTACATATTTTAATTTACTCCAAAACTGTGTGCTTTTTTATAAAACTGTTCCTCCTAATTTCACAGAATTTTATATCTCATCTTAGTGGATCTGCTGTTAATGCTAGTTTAACTGTAATCAATGTATTATTGCTAGTACAAATTACTGCAAATATGGGGAGGTTTACATTTTTATGTTAGTCTTTGTTGTTATATTAAATACTTAATACGTTTTGAACAAGTGGAATACACAACAAAAAGATTATATTAATGTTAAGGCAAGGCTGAGTATTTTGAGGTTTTTTTGAGGTTGATTGAGATTGAGAAAAAAATCAATTTGAGATTGCAGCATATGAGAATAAGAAAACCAGTATTTTAAAGAAGAAAATATATACTGCCATTATCTCTAAATCTAGTATTATACATTTAAGAAATTGAAGAAAATGGTTATTTTTAAAAGAAAATGAGGTTTTGTGAGGTAATGAACAAGTAATGTAAAGTACAAGACAGGACTTCCAGTAGCTCCTCCTGGAACCATGGGTACAGATTTTATTCCATTCAGTCTGATGGTGGAGTGTCAGTTCCACATTTCCCCTTTCCATTTCCTCCTGTCTCTGCACCAGTCACTACTACAGATGTGGAGATATTGTTCTAAACGTTGCCCATTATATAGAGCACACTCTTTACTCTGCCTTGTGGTAGTGTTATGAGAGTAAATGGTAACGGAAGCATATTTCACACAGACAAAAAAAGTTTCTAAGATCATTTAAATTAAGATGACGAACAAATGCTAAAAGGTTTAAATATGTTTTTATGCTTGTGGCATTAGTACGCAACATCACTAGAATGGAGTAAAAATCATTCTGATAGAGTACACCTGAAAATCATAGCAATACTGAGGGTACTGATTTCAGTGTGGAAATTGTAGTGGAAATGTGATTTTGCATGTTGTTTGTCAATATGAGTACACTTTGTACTTTCTCCACTCCCTGTATTTAAAATTGTTATTAAGTTAATAAAAAATTTCCAGAAGTTTATAGTGTAACTGCATGGATGAGAACAGGTCAGAATTGGCAAGCATCAGTAAGTATCTAATATTCCAAGGATGTTTGAAGTGCCTGCTCTGCCAAGTCTTTAAAAGATTGTGTGCTGTGTACCTATGTGCTGTGTCCATGCATGTGTTCATAATAGCTGTATGTCTGAGATATAGAATAGAAATAGAAAAATACCTACAGAAATATAAAATTATTGCACCTTGCCCATGTTGATGTGAACTTGATAAAGCCTGGTGTTCCTTTGCTATTTTAAAAGACTTTATGCATAAATACATAGTGGATTAATAAAATAATATTTAGGATTTGAGCCTTAAAAATTATTTCACTGTATCCTGTAGAAACAAAAAATAAACCCAACAAATGTCTACAATGCAGCTAGGAAGGTGGGATCAATGCTTCACTGTTATTTGTCTGTAATTGGCTTTGAGCATCACAATGCACGTGTAATTGGGTCTGTACTTGTATTCTTCAAGGATTCTGTGCTATTTCTACTTGAACCCATTTTTGATATGGTTCAGCTCAGCAGTGCCAGCTACCTCTTGTTATGCAGTTGAAAAACTGTGGCCATTAAAAATAGGATACGGTGTGATTTTGTTTTGCAGCACTGCATGGAAAATCAGTTGCTGTTCACAACAGCTCTGTGGTTGGTTGATTTAAAGCAGGAGGGCAACTTCAAATTGACAAGCGGAGTTCATGAAAAAGGATATTGTATCTTTAAGGCTTTGTGACTGATTGTGTTTAACTGCGCTACTCAGCAGGCAGTAATTAGGCGGTAGCTTTGCTGAGAAACTTAAAGCAGAGGCTGAGTTGCTCTGTGCTCTTAAATTAAAAAAAAAAAAAATAAAAGAAAGAAAAAAAATTGATTTGAACAAATGGGATTTTTACTGGTTTTTAGCCAGTATGGGAGCAAACAGAAAGCATACCCCTAGAGGCTCCTAAAGTTATCTTCCCATGCAGATAGTCTCTAGGGAGCTGTGGTGCTTGAGAAAGGAGGCAATGAGAACCATTATAGAAGCACATGACACTATTGCTGAAGGTCAGAGTGGTATTGGAATAAAAGAGAAGCTGCTGATACAAAATGACATGACTGCTGCATCTTCTGGACCAGTTCACAATTTTGATTGGAATGTAGCTCAAACACATCATGAATGTGATTAATAAATAAAAGTACATAATAATGATGATGGCTGAACTGGTGCTTCCCCAGACTGCTTCAGAGCAGGAGAGAGTGGGAATCTCAGATAAAAGCCAACAAACAAAATATGTAGTTAATGCTACTGCCTGAGGACAGTTTGATTTGAAAATGCTATTGCAGTTTTGTGGAGTGGACACTACAGTGCACTGTTGCAAAAACTGAATGCAGAAATGAATTGTCAACCTCCTCCTGAGTGTTACAGTAAAGTAACAAATTGCGGAGGAGAGTAAGAGAAAGTTAAGATATGATTTTGTCACAAATAGCATAGGAATTTTATGGAAGCACTCTTTGCTGTCACACCTGTGTTTTCTATTGCTGCTATTTTGAGGTTGTGCTTGGACATGTGATCCCTTAAGAACAATTAGGCTTTGAGAAGACTCAGGGTTCTATTGCCATTGATATATACTACAACCTCTTTAATTACGTTTAAAAAACGTAGTCAATTTGTTTATGTGATGGCATTATGCTGCTGGAAAATGAAGTTATCCATTAACAGTATAAATTAAGCCTATGTTTTGATTTGGCATCAGGTAGTAGATATTGTAAAAGAGTCACATTTTAAGTGTGATGAGCTCTATTTTTACTGCACAGCTTCAGCTTCTTTGTGAGGTCCAGTAAAAGTCTTTAGATGAATACGGCTCTGATTATGACTAGAACTGTTCTCCATAGTTCTGACATTGGTTCTTATAACTTTGACTGATTAAAGTCAGTCTCCTTCAACAAACTTTCTGGTTTGATAAATCTTTTTTATTTTATCTTTGTTCACATGTTAATGAAAAAATAAATTAGTATGTAAGTTGACAAGAACGCTGCACTGACCAACATGAATTTACACAAGAGCATTGTCCTGAGGTTTGTAGTTTTTTAAAAGGTTTGATCTGAGTAAAATAAGAAAGCTTATCAGAATTCTCTGACTGAATGTTTATAAGAGATTGAACTCCTTTCCAATTACAGCTGGGCTTGCAACAGCAAGAGGGATTCAGTGCCACTGCCTAAAATTCATCCATCTTTATTTCCTGCCTGCAAGGTCAATACATTTTGTGTACTTCATAGATGCTCTTTGAAATGGGGCTACCAAGATTATCAAGGATTAAATTTCCAAAGTATTTTTTTTCTAAGTGTCAATGAGCCTAATTCACTGTCAATTAATGCCAGGTGTTTTTTCCTCAAGTATTAAGTTCTTCAAAACTGTAGCTGTGTAGGACACTATTCACAGGGGCTTAACATAGGGAGGAAAATGATTACATTAAGTCAAATAAAATGAATAATTCATTACATCACATTTTGTAATTCCGGTGTTAAGCATAAAAACAGTGGTTTGTTTTTCAGCAAAAGGATTTTGTATAATTTCAGATAGCATGTAATACAAAACAGTGACTGCATACCTAATGTGAAAAACCTACAAGTAAAGAGGGTCCTACTTGGTGCTTCTAGCTTTATCTGAGGTGTTTCAACATCTACATTTTGAGGCAATGCCTAAGAATGTCCATCTTCCCTCGGAATCTTCTGGGGCCAATGAAGTGTCTGTCTTTTAATCTGATTGTAAAATATTGCCCTAGCTCTTTACCACAAATTTGAAAATCAATTTTTATATCTTGCTAAAACTATGGACCTTATTATTTCTATGGTTATTCTACTGAGAACAAACAATTGAAAGTGAAGAGCCTTTCTGTGGTTTTTTGTTACAACTCTCCTGTCTCTCACACGTATTTGTACACATGTGCCTGGACACAGATGCATACTGTATACGTATATATGTGTATACATGCTTGCATGTACATACATGTCTTCCTATGCAATATTTATGTAGATAAGAATACAGCAGCTGGAATTCATAGAAGCAATTATGTGACACGCACTCTTTACTAAAGTCATCATAGACTCATAGAATGGTTACATGTCTTTTCTGACCTGGATGGTTTTTTGCTTTGTCTTGAAGTTTTTTGGATGGTGTGTGTAATACACTGTTATTTGTTGTTTAATTTTGTCACCTAGTAAACCCTCTCTCTTTACAGATGGGAAACCACACTGGTCAAAATTTGTTTTGCCACAAGTTGTTTCACAGTTTCCAAATCAGCTCGACTTTAACGCTGTGCTTACATGGGCTGATTACTGTGCTATATTGAAGGCTGAAATAATTGTGTACCTGGCCATCTGCTTCTGCCTTTTCCAGCACCTTTCTGAGGGCAGCTGCAGGGCGCTCAGTGGGGCTGGGGTAGGCTCCTAACGAGGTGTCCACACATTCCTCTTGTGGGAAAAGACAAACTTTGTCAGTGAATTTCAAAGCTGTTTAATTAAGCATTCCCCCTTTCTAAGAATAATAGCCTTTAACAGTCTACATTTCTAACAGCAGCAAACATATCTCTGTAAGGTATCAAAAATATCTTCTAGTCATAATGTAAACCCTGCAAGGGCATTCTAACCAGTTTTTAAATTTAAAATAGCAAACTACTGATTAATTGTGATGATCAGTCAACTCCAAACTAGATTAAGAAACTTGAATACTCTGAGAATAATATATGGGTACCAATTTCAAAGTGTGGTACAAATATAGCCATTTTGGATTAATGTATATTTCTCCAAATGTAGCAGGATGAATTTAATTCATTTTATGGTGTTCATGGCTTTTAAAAATTATTTTAGTGAATTACTATAGAAACTGTATCTTATTCTTTTAATTAATCTTTCATTTAAAGAAATGTTTTCATCCAAGATACTAAAGAAGAACATTATAAACATGCTCAGGCAAAAGGTAATAGATATGGAGTTTAATTGTAATGTTCTGTTAAGCATTTTAATGGAAAACCTGATGACCCAATTATACAGCAAAAGTGGAAAATCAGAACACAGTATCTGGATTTGAATATAAAACTGCTGAGATGCATAATACATAGGAGTGTGATATCTATTCTACTTCTTGTCAAGAAGGTATAAAATTATCAAGAATTAACAGAGAGCAGAAATCAGACCCTGGAAAAGAGCTAGGTGTTCTGGAGAGGAATATAAATTATAGTTTAACTTCGACTAGTACCCTGTCTTTCCATGCAATGCAGAATCAGTATTTTCTTTAATTTTCCTGCAATGACATCCCATTCTTTCTGTACTATCACTATTCATAGAGGCGTCAGCAAGATCTTCTTCCCAGAGTTAATCCTTCCCACCACTGAAAGTCAGCTACAGAATTAGCTAGTTTGAGAGATTTTCCAAGACACCTGTAACTCAGTCAGAAGCTGGGTATTTCTTTTATCTTAAAAAATATTCCCTTTCCATCTAAGCTGTAGCTCCCAAACTGAGGTCCTAACAGGCTATTGGTGAGGCTGGGAAGAATGAAAGAGTAGCTTACAGGACTGTAGTATTTTAATAGTTTTTTCAATTCGAAAATGTAATGCTAGTAAATTACTAGTCTTCACTTAAGCCTACAATAACCCCAAAAGTCTACTAGGAAAAACAGTTTGAGAATAACTGCAGTGTTCAGTTATTTTGTCTTCTAAAAGAGATATACAGCAGCAGATACAAGAAAAATCTTCTGTCTTCTATGTATCACAGAAAAATGATGCTTCATTTGGTATGTAGTACTTTGGGTCCCCAACACTGAAAGAAAAAGTAATGAAAATGGGACTGTACAGATGCGCTTATTCATGAAAAATGAAGTTGTTAGGCAAAGTACTTAAGAAAAGTTCCTGAAGTAAATTTCAGATATCAACTTTATTTAATGCCTCAAAAGAGATGACTTTGAGGGTATCTGACCTGGTACCAAACTGTGCCAAACTGGAGGCTGGGGGGCACAGATCGTTATTAGCCTGCTGGTGCTTACTTTTTAGCTATGCAAGTCTTTCTTTTCTCACTGCCTCTATACATAGAAATGTTAGCCATTAGGTAAAAGTGAATGCCAAGCACACCACAACAATAACTAGCTTCTGGAGTGCCAATTGGTGGTTTTATTTTACTTTAATAGTGGACAAAAATCTGTATAATATTTACTATATTATCAGCACACCATTAATTTATATCTAGCCAAATATGATCTTCATTTCTTGCAAATTTCATAGGGCTATGATAGACCATGGACATATCAATATCAATTTCATCTTCATTATGGTCTACATCATCAGGTGTAGATGCTCAAAAATTGCTTAGCTCAACAATTCAGGTTATGGTGGGATTCTTGAGGAATCAATGCCGTGGTAGCAGCTGACTGCTGGACTTTCCTTGAGAAAAGCTGCCAGTCTTGTGACCTTCAAATTTATAACCATTCTTAAAAGCCAAGCAGTTCTTTTGGTGGTTCAGAAATTCCTAAGTGTCTTTTACTTATCTTTTTGTATGCAAGTTATGGAAAAAAGTGGTATCTGGAGTAATGGTTGTTCTAGATTTGGTTCTGATCATTCAAAGAGGACTAGCTGCAAATGTGGAGACTGAAGGCAAAGTGACGGTGGCAAAGGAATGAGAGAGTTCAAGATCTTTAAGGAAATGGGACACAAGACCCTGTAACATAAAAGTAATGCATTTCAAACAGGGAGCCCTTCATAGTTTCAGAGAAAGATAAGGTGCACAGATAAACAAGGTAAATAAATTCTGTAAAGAAATAAATTCCTATAAAGAAATTAATACTAATTACTCCAATACAGAGGAGGAGTGGGAACTACACTAAGAGAACAATCTGGTAAAATCATCAGCTCTTCAGTAACAGTCTGAAATAAAGAATCTAGAAAGTATGAAGTAGTTTAAATGACTACAGATGGATATGAAAAAAGTAGCAGAAGCTGTTAGGACAACTTCAGAAGTGCTGAGGGAGAAACCAAGAAACTTTTCACAAGATATATGAAAGATGAAAAGAAAACAAGGAAAATTAAGACAAGGAAGATTAAGACCATTGCTTGGTAGAGACTGAAAAACTGAAACTAGTATACATAGTTCATTTCTGTTTATGTCTGCACCACAAATTCTGTGAGCAGTCAGGAAGTAAGTACTACTCACACCAAGGATAGTTGTGAGATCTCAGGTTAAGACAACTGTTTAGAAAAGTACAAAGATAACACAGACATTTTCAAAGGCCTGGGCCTAATGAAATTCCTACTATACATGCAGCTGAAGCAATGTTGTAGTATTTTCAGAGGTGATGATTCAGAAGAATGAAGCAGGGCATAAGTAAAGGCTGTAGCAACAAGGTAAAAAGAGAGTTAAGAAACTCTACACTAGCTAGTTTCACTTCTCTGTGAGAGACAGTCTCAGATAATGAAAAAAAAAATATTTATAGGCACCTCAAAGTACATAAAAAGGTATGCAGTCAGCATGGTTCAAAGACCAACCATGTCACACCAGTTCAGCTGTGATACAGCACTGGGCAGTGTATTGAATCTAAGAGTAATAGTAGATACTAATGTTCTTGACTTAAATAAATGATGTCTCACACAAACATCTCATAAGGAAGTTAGACAAAACTCTTTGACTCCAGATATGTGCAAAACTGATAAAAAATTATTTGAGTACTTACCAGTTTGTTACTGCATGCATGTTCTTTATTAATCTGGAAGATACATAACAGGGAACACTACTGTGGGAGTGGCTGCAAGCATGCCAGAGGATGGAATTAGAATTTTAACTGATCTGAAGAAAACAGCTGGACAAAAAATGAATACAATTCAGTAAGGAGAAATACATAAATCTGCTCTTAGATATGATGAACCAAATATGAGATGAGATAAGAAGCAGTAGACTAGGTTTCAGATGTGTAGAAAAAAGCTGGGGGATATAATGGGTCACAAACTGCGTATGAGTCACCAGTGTCATGATACAGTGAAAAAAGCAAATACTGTACGAGTGTGTAGTGGCAAAATAAAGGGAGTTAAGTGGAAAACATAGTCAATAATTAATCAGCTGAATAAGAGCATTCATTTTTAATAAATATTTAGAAGGATGCATAGAAGTATCATGCTGCATTACCACACATCCAAGAACTTGCTAAATATGAAATTCAAAGCACCTTAGGTAATAAACTTCAAATAGTACAATGTGTCAAATAAGCACAGCATCATATGCTGGTTTATTTCTAATTCTGCTTGGTGCTGAATAATTTTCCTGAAAAATGTTCAATCCCCTCAGTTGTTACTGACTTAGCATTTGGCATGTTAAAAGTGACTTTTTTTTACCTCATACACAGTAGGGCCAGACAACGCTATCTCTTGGCCATTACCTTACCAGCACAGAATGGAGCTTTTTGCTCTTTATTGGTTCATAAGGCCAAAGTAAGAAAAAGAAAGTTAACTAGATAGACTATATTGTGTTGAGAAAAAAGGTCAATATATCTACTTATAAGTTCTGAAAGATGTGTTTGCTTTTTTTTTTGAGAATGTAAATCTACTAAAATCAATATTCAATGCAAAATTTTGACAAAATTTCTTTTATTTACTTTTTAGGGTAGTCAATTTTCATTAAACCAAATGTTTTAGTGGAATAACTAGAATAAAAATCCCTTAACCAGGCTAATTTTCATGCTTGAAGACAAGTATGTGCTTAAGTGCGACGTTAAACAGGAAGATCATTACTGAAAGAAGAGCAGTAGTATCTTAAACCGAACTTTATGAATGGACTCCCGGAGAAGAAAGCTAAATTTGCAAATGTAAATAAAATGCCACATGACTTTAAAAAAATTGTTGGGTTCTGTGACTGGCTCTGTCACAGATTTACATAACAATGTGTAAGTCACTTAATCTCCTTTAGTTTCTCCATCTGTACAATAACATCAGCTCTGGGGCAGTGTTGTGAGACTTAGTTAATTGCATAGAAATTATTTAAAGATCATTCATTGAAAAGTTCTATTGATGCTTTCAGAAACATGACCCTTTTTAAGCTAATGATTGTCTTTCCTCTCCCTGTAGAAATGACACAAGCCAAAGAAGCAATTGTTTTTTGACTGGCACTTGCTGCACAACTAAATTTTGAAGCAGCCTAAAGAATTTTTGCAAGCCGCATACTCTGGGTCCTGGGGAGGGAGTAAGAGAAGGAAAGGAAGGGAAAGAGAGAAAGATCTTTTCCCTTTTGGTCTTCCTGGAATAGCAGAATTTGGTAAAGCACATGCACGTACACTTAGAAGGGAGGGCTGTCCAGATGTGAGCTTCCTGCTCTGCCTGACTAACTGCTGATTCAGTGGAGCAGACCTAATGATATTGGTCAAATGTCCAACCTCCAGTAGGGGCGAAGAGTCACCATGGTTGCAGAGCAAACAGGAAGGAATCAAATGGGGGAGGGCAGGAGGATGGATACAGAATAAATAAATCCACGTAAGAAGCAATAATAATCCAAGTAAAGTGGCACTCCTGTAGAGTGTTTTGTCAAAACAACAAAGACTGAATTTTCAAAAAAAATTATTTTAAATATTTTGCTTGAGCCCCTTTATTAATTATGCTGCCATTGTGCCTGCTGCTATAATTAATAGTTTTATAATTCCTTCATTCTAAAATGCTCTCTTAACTCCTGGCTGAGGACAGGAGAATGTTGATGACAAGGAGAATAGAAATTACAAACTGACATTAATGAAGATTCAAAATACACGTGTGAATGGCAGAGCTTTATCTGTACAACCACAAGAAACTGAGAAGGATCTAGAAGAGCAAATATCCCAAGCAAAACCATCTTGGTTTTTTCTGCCACATATTCTAATATGCACGTATGTAGGAATATACAAAAAATAGCAAGTGAGCACACTTGTGAGAATACAGTAAGACACCATGGTGACAGGAGACTTTATAAAAACCCAAGCAGAGAGCAAAGGGCTCCTGAATGTAATGAGCCGCACGGCTGATTAGGCAGAGAGACCACACTGTGCAAGAATGAGGCCTAAAGCAAAGAACAGCCTGAAAGAAAGCCATGCGAGAGAGAGAGAGAGGGAGAGGGAGAGAGTGGGGGGGGAGAGAGAGGGAGAGGGACTTGGAAGAATGAGATAAGTAGACTTAGAGCTAGAAACAAAGGCAGAAGGAGATCTGTAGGGCTTGTAGGAGAAGGAGTTTGGTGTGTGGCAGACAATAGAGGGCTTAGAAAGGAGCAGTTAGCCTCGGCCCCTCAAAGAGTGCCAAGAGCTCAGGGAAAAACAGACTTAAACAAGGAAATGTGCGTGTGGTAAAGGCATGGGGGAGCAAGAAGAAGGGCAGCAGGGCAGCTGCAGGTGATCACTGCATAAGAGGGCAACGTGCATTGGAGAGGCAGCATGAATCCATGGGAACAGTCTAGAGCTACCAAAGGCTTCCGCTATGGATATGCAGTTCCTGACATTGGTCTGCTTGCAAAAGAGTGCAAGAATTTCTATCTTCTCTTAAAAGAAGAGCCAGTAATTTTGGTGAGCGCTGTTTGCCTCTCTCTCAAGTGCCTGTCCCTTAGTCTTAGGTTAACAGTAGTTGTCTCTTCTTCAAGGCTGGGTTTTGAATCTCATTTGGATGTTTGACATGAAGTTAGGGTGACAGTGATCATAATTCTTTTCAACTGTACAAATCACTATTCATGTTCTTTCCACTTTTAATATGTTTTAAGTTTTAAAGGCTCAGAGGTGAAATTCAATCTAGAGTGCAAGGGTTGTATGACAAATGTCTCCCTCATTTCATGCCTGGCAATTGTCAGTGGGTAAATAACATCCAACAGCTCTAAAACTGAAAATTTCATTCATCATATAAGTACACATAAGACCTCCTCAACCTCCTACACACATACAGACAGGTGAGACATTTGAGCATCCTGAACCCTCCTTTCCCTTTGACTGTCCTAAGACTGTGGCTCCTTGCTTGTAGCAGAAGCAGGAGACGTGGTTCAGAGGTAAACAGCTTGTTTTAATGTGCTACAAAAAAAAGATGATTTTAGCCTCATACAAACATCACCCCACACAGAGGTCTCCACGTACGCAAACAAATCCGCCGCAAAATGAACTACAGCCCTTGCCATTGCAGCTTGAGTCAATTGCCAATTACGAGATGCAAGACTCATGGGTAAATCACCCGTCTTTATTTAGTTACTGTAATAACAGTGAAAACTTGGAATTTAATTTTGTTCCCTTTTCCTTGAATCTCATTATAAAACTCCAGCAATTCATTGATTTTCACACTTTTATCCACTTTCAACACCAATGCAGGTGCAAGTGCTGTACTTCACCAGCACAAATGCACTGGGTAATTCTAAGAAAAAAATCACACACTTTCAATGAAAACTCTTAATATAAACTAATATAAATACTGGTATTTATATAAAGGATATGTTTAGGAAAATCTCAGTGTTCATGGGTTTAAAAATCCCACTTACAATCCATATAGTTAATGGTTGAATTTCTTTTGCTTTATATTGCCGTAATATAAATTTGAAGAGGAACACAAAGTTATCCACAAACTGGCAGAATGAAGAAATTTGTTGACAAGGACATTGAAGTGGCAGTTAGGTATTCAGCAAAGTTGTAGGGTCAATAATAGGGAAATTTCATGTTCCAAGACTCCAGATCAAGACAACAGCTGCCCATACTAAAATAAAAATGACTAATGATTTAATCAGGTATATCGGAAGATGTGGAGAAGGAGAAATTTGAACATTAATTTCATACTCAAATGTCTTTTTTGGGAGAGGACTTCACACTTTAGCTGAACTCTTCTCTCCTTTGATTATGAAATCCTTTCAAATAGTGGAAGTTGTAAAATAATAGCTGAACTGAATCCATGCAGCTAAGGAAAAAATAATTCTTTAAACTTTGAACATTAGCTTCCTTAAATGAATTTTGAGTAACAACCCAGACAACAATAAAAATAAAATAAAATAAAATAAAAAGATGAACCAACCAAACAAAAAGACCCCCACAGGTCTGTGTCATCTTCAGAGTGCTGCTTGATGCAGCTGATAAGGGAGAAGAGGGAAAGTCATGCCATGGTCTTTATGACATGGCATCACAGCAGACAAGGTTCCTGCCCTGAGCAGTTTGCAGTACAAAACCAATTCAACCAGCTAAAGACTTGAAGTGATGGGAGTATGCTCATACTAATATTCCTGCAGTTGGTAAAGTACTTTGTACAAAACAGCATACATATTCATAAGCAAAAGTCTTTGCTAAAGCAATTTCAGATAAGTAGCTTTAGCTAGCCTCAGCTAACTTCTGAAAACAACTTCAAACTTTGTGTCTGTAAACTCAACACCTTTGAAAAAGAGTAAATATGCTGTCAAGAAGTTCTGTGTAATTCTCAGAGGCTGTGATAATCTAACCTTTATGACTAATCTATCCAATTTGTTTCTATTCTTGATTTTTCCCCTTACTTTTTTCATGTACATATATGTACCTGATTTTATGGTGTTTCTCTTTAATTACGTAGGAAATATTTTGAAATCAAGAAAGTATCATAAAACACAAGTTGTTACACAGATTCTGTACATTTTCTTTTAATTTGTGATGGCACAAAAATGCTGCTTTAAGCAGCAATGACATGAGTTGTCTTTTTGGTGCCAGAGATGTGCTGGCTATTAGGTATTCTTCATTCATGTAAGTGTGAGGACAGCTTTCACATTTCTTAGAAGAATTTGATATTGAGATGGAACAGAAATAGTTAAGTACAGGCTTTTTTCAGAGGCTTATGAAACACTATTGAGAGATATGTTAAAAAGGTATATATCAGGTAGCAAATATAATCTTGAAGCACTAGACTTTGTGTATGATAAACGCTGAATGACATTTTCTTGAATAATGAATTACCTAATAGCTAATAATTAATTTGATCATTGATTGATTGATTGATTCAAGTTAATTTTAATAGACTAATTTCCAGCTCACTGAATGTCTGAAAATAAAGGCCGGTGGGACTTGACTGTGTGTCCAGGGCAATAATTTGATGCCCCATTGTCACAAAGGCAATGTCACTAAGAACACCATGGGAGGTCCAATTTCACCTGCAAGGTTGAAGTGATCCTTATATTCTGTATATTTCTGAGAAGTACTGTTATTCACCTTAAAGCAGACGGGAAAGGAATGATCAAGTCAGCTTACAAAAATGGGACTGCTGGGCTGTGTGAGTGGCTCAAACTGTCAGCCATGTTCACTGCCCACATCAGCACACTGCTGGACACACTGCTGGACTCACTGTCGTGCTGCTGTAACATGGAGTGTGTGACAATTATACAGCACAGCCATAAGCAACTGAGTTGAAAAGGTAGATATTATGCAAGGTCTTCAACTTGTGTAAATTGGCAAAGCTTCACTGAATTTATCTGAGGATCTGGCCCTGTGCATTGTCATATTATTTGGAAATGCTAAATTGCGTAAATATTCATATTCTCTGCTGTCTGATTTTTATTTTAATCTAGCTGAACATATTATACTTTATAAATTACATATTAATATACCAATTAGTGGATTTTTAAAATTACCTGATTAAATTTTCTCTTTAGCTGCTTAGCTTGTTTTGCAGCACATCAAGTTTCTCCATGGCAATAGTAAAATAAGAGTTGAACAGAAGGGTCCTTGAAAATATAGTATAAATCTGAGACCTTTACGTAGAATGTCACTCTGTTCACTTTCTTTGATGCTAGTTCTTACATATAAATGCAAATGTACATCTCATTCATTGTTGTATGTAATGTGATTTAGCTCTAATTGACTGGAAGTTGTGGAAGTCTGATTTAGAACTGAATATGTAGATTACAGCTAATTACACAATGTGAATCTTTTAAACCATGGGAATATATTCTAAATTCTCAGCGTTTTCCCCTCTCTCAGAATAAAAAGTACACAACTTTGAGCTGAAAAATGCTGTGCCCTGACCATTGCACAAAGACGTGAAAATGCAGCGATATTGTTACTCTTCTTTCTGTTTTTCTGTTTTTTTTTTTTGTTTTTTTTTTTTTTAACTGTACCCCATAAAGCCAGCTCCAGATAGGAAAACTGAAGTATTAGCTGAAATCTGATTTGAGCTGTGTTGTGGCCTTTTCTCTGAGAAGACAGAAACTTGCAAGGTAAAATTTCAGCTAAAGAAGCAAGAATATGAATGTTTCCCCTTCTCTTTTATTATTGACTTTATGAATTAATCCAGTTTACTTGTTTCAATTGGCGTCGACATATTTTTGAATGCTATTAGCATAGCAATCAGGCCTGTTCTCAGGTTATTGAATGGTGTGTTGATTTCCAAAATAAATAGATATGCAGTGTGAAGCGTGAGCTGTCACTTTGGGAGAGCTTTGCTGATCTAAACTAAAAGGCACTTCTAATTGAAAACTCTAGTAGAAGGAGGGTTTGGGAAACGGTGAAACCACTCAGTTCCTTTCAGGTTTCATGGGACAATGATAGAAGATACAGGGAGAGGAGGAAAATGGGTATATGTCAAAGTCAGCAATAGCATTAACTTAGACTAAAATAACCATATCAAAATAGAGTGTTTTCATTACTTTCATCATAGCTAATTTTCTCCTGGATTATTCTTCCTTTACAGAAGTCACCTGAGGAAACCTTGGCTTCCTGCGATTTGCCAGTGAACTCAGTTGTAATTCCAGCATTGAAACCAAGCCTCCACTCAATCACCCAGTGACACCTTGGGCCAGTTTTAGACTGAAGGCCACTGAGAAGAGTGCAAATATTCCATTTAGTTTAACAGACTGTGTACAGATTTCTAATGACCAAACTTTACAGTGCTTTGCATAGTCTGTTAATGTCACTTGTGTCTTTCAAGGGAGTCTTATATTCTCACTTAGGGGCATTTGCAGAGCATAACTATAACATTCCATATCCAGGACTGTGTGGCAAAAGCCAAGTTTATTCTCTGTTGTCCTAGCTGGACTTTTTTTCGAACAAATGAGAAAGTTCAGTGAAGCCATTAAAGAAAGTTAAGATTGCAGATTAAAACAGTTTACATTTTATCCTATTAAAACAGCTACCCTCTATCCAGAGCCGTGTTTCTTCCCTATTTCCATTCCTGCCCTGTAAGGGTTAACAATTGAGGCCTGTCTATAGCTCATTTCTATAGTAACGGCGAGACTGAGACTTTTTTATGGGCACCTAATAATTAGAAAGTGCTAGAAGGTATAACAATATAATGAATCAAAACTGATAGACTTGTGGGTTTCCATAGAAACATGTATAATTATGATAATCGGTCCCTGGCGTACCCTCAGAATCGTATACATTCAGTTAAATGCAATAAACATTAGGCACTATTTAGTGAGCTGTGATGCAGATTAACAGTGTGAGATACAGGGAGGCTATGAATAAAATTGCTGTACAGTTTATCTCAAACTAATTTCCCAGATTGCTTTAATAGATGTGCTACGTGGATGTGAAGAATTGAAAGTGTATTTTTGTTAGTGGTAAAGCTAACAAAGATAATATTTCATAAAGTGGCTGACTGTTAATTTTGATGCAGATCAAAATGTGCTGTGGCATGTTATTGCATGGGAGACCACTAAATCCACTAAGAAAATGACGTGGTGGGGCTCAACTGAATTATTTATTTTTTGGATATGATATGAGGATATTTGGGTTTCTTGCTTCTTTTTTGCTTGCTCCCATTTCAGAAATAGGCTTGCTGGTGCTCCTGGTCTAATTCTAACTCTATCTTTTCCAAAGCAAACAAATTTCTAGTGACTTTATATCAGCTGCTCAACATTACAAGATTTGTGTTCTTAGTTTACTATGGAATGTTGTTGATTTTTTTTGTTATTTGATTTGTGAATAAAAAGGGAATTATAATTCTGTGTTAGCCATTTCAGGGCCATTTAGAACTGCTTGTAGCCCTGCATTGGTTAAAAAAAAAAAAAACCAAAAACATTTAGATGCCCAGTACTCCATTTAAAGGAAAAGTTATTTATGGATGACAGAGAAGTATATTATATTTGAGAGAAAGCACTGATGGTGATGTTAGAACACGCACTGTGGGTTGGGAGACTCATCTGAGCATTCCTGTGTATGCCAGAGAAACTGTGCAGAAGCATTTAACTGAATTTAAATGTTTCCTAATTCTCTTCTTTGAAGGCTCAAGTTTTACTTGAAGGATGAATTTGGCTTGATGTAGTCCCTTTGTAGAAGACAGTTTTGCCCTAATGAGTACTTTGCTTAAAAAATTCATTTCAGAATGCAAGAAAATAGTTTGTGATGCAGCTGTTGAATAATAAGAACCCAGGTACTCAATTATCAGACATAATAACCTTAGGATTGAACTTGGTGCCCGTATAAATGTGTATTTACCTCAAATGCACTCTGTTCCCTATGAAATTTCAGGGAAAACCGTTTTTCTCAATAAATCACTCTGCTTTCAAAATGAATAATTTTGGCCTCCTGTGTTTTTAGGTTTTTCACTGTTCATCTCGTTTGTGACTCAGTTATAATTGTGGTTATATGTTTTCTGTTGATTCAGTCCCGAAGACTTTCGTTCCCAGGAATCCTGTGCAGTCACCTGGGATTCTGGGGCAGCTCACAAACTATTAAGTTCAAAACTCTTGTTTTGAACATGAGGCTGCCTCTCTTTGTTAGTCTTCAGGTTTTTGTCTCTGCTAGAAAGAAGAGCCTTTTATCAAAATAGTTTCCACATCTGGTTTCCCCTTTGCTTTGCCACTTTGCTGGTCCTAAAATGCCAGAAGCTGTCAGGGGTTCAGAAAGCTATTAGACAAATTCGTGGAAGAAAATCTATCAAAGGCTACTAAACATAGAGATAACACCTCTGGGTTGGGATGTCCCTGAGCTGTGGATTTCTGGTGGCTGAAAGCGTATGCCCAGGGAGCATCACTGCGTGTCTTGCTCTTCTATTCCTCCCTAGGCATTTGCTATTGGCCACTGTCAAAGACAAGATACATGGATTAGATAAACCCTTCATCTAACCCAGAACAGCCGTTGTTACATTCTCATGTAAAAAGACTTGACTGCTAACACTGATGCGATAAAACATTTTCAAAAGCTTTCTGGAAAATATGATACCCAAGATGCACTGTGAAATCTTTTTTGTTTCTTCTTTTTTTTCTTTTTTTTTTTTTTTAAGAAAGAGTAGTGTGATTTATTACTGACATTCTGTCACTTGAAAAGCTGGAAAATCAGTTTCTTCCTTCCTTCGTCCTGCTGCCTGTGTGGATGGCCACTGCCTGGGGAAAGTGTTCTGGAAACAGAAACGTTCAGGTGTCAGGGGTATTTCCAGTTGTCCCAGTCTATTTCCTTTGCTTTCTTCATGCCATGATGACTGCTGTTATTCTTTTAACATATTCAGCAAACTAAGAGGTAAATTAAGGCCTTGCACATTTAGTTCAACCTGTTTTTCAGAGAGCTGGTGTAGAGTATCAAGTATTTTATAAACTGGACACCACCTTACAGCTCACTGGCCTACCTGTGTCTAAGACATTCCCAAATTCAGAAAGGAGGACTACTGTATATAGCACGAGTGCCTTGGCACAGCAGCCCAGGTAGGTAGGAATGCTATCCAAACACTGCTCTTATTCTGCTGGCAGGACAATGCCAGGACAGAGCCCTGGCACTGGGGCCTTCAAGGTTATACACTGCAGCCTTCAGCATTTCTCATGCATTGCTATTTTAATAAGGACCTCCTGGATAATTTTGACTCACCAGGAAGAATAACAGGCTCTGCCAGTGCTCTGAGAGTATCAAGTGTCAAACCCTGATCCCATGTGCCACGTGGAAGGGAAAAGAAGGATGCAGGAAGCAATGAACTCCTAAATGTTTAGCACAGTTGAGGGCAGCTGCTTATATTGCCATTCTTCAACAAACTCATTTTTACAAAACTGTATCTCTATTTTCATGTCTGTACTTTTGTATCTGTCCCATGAAGTAGCACATGCTGATGATGGCTATTGACCTCTTATAGCCTGTGTGTTCCTCAGGGCCTGCCCAGAGACCTTGTGTGCATAGAAACCTACACAGAAAGGGTTTTTTTCTGCAAGGAGGGTTACATCTGCTACAGAAACCTAAATAATAAATAAGTCATATTTATCATAATATTATCCTGTGCAGCTTGTTGATCTTGCAGAGCTGCAGCCTTGGTTGAACACACACTCAAAAGCAGTTTTTTTCAGAATTTGGTCCATCAGAGCCTGCCAATGGGTGGAGGATCTTGTTTAATGATTAAGTCTGCTCCAGTGACCGGCCTCCAGCTGGCAGACACAGCAATAACCCCTTCAGTTGTGTTTCTGCTTGTTCTGTGATAACGTAAAACAAAGGTCTCCTCTAGGGGGAAGTTTTCTGTCGCTTTCTGAATTAAATTTATTTTAGACCCCTCGTACACATCGGTTCTTGACTTTCACCTCCTGCCTGTTGCTAGATTTCTTTGTGCTGGCAAGCATCATGTTCCCCTGTGATTTCTTTTGTCATGGCAGAGTGAACTCTTTCTCACAGGCTCGCTCAGACTGTTCATAGCCATATTTTCATCTTGGTTCTTTGTGAGTCAGAACTCCCTACAGCTGCACTTCTTGTTCTTCTTTCCCATCATGCTGACATTGATTACCTTTGCATGTGCATCCACTTCTAACCAGGAGCTGTTTATCAGATAGCTATAGCTACTGACTAAAATTTCCGTAATTTGATAAATACAAAAAACTGATTTTTCTCTGCTGAGTAAGAAAAAAGTTCAAATCATTATTTAAACTAAGAGAACTTGAATGACAGGCAAATCGGGATATGAATACATTATATTTTTATTTTTTTTCTTTTTTGGTTAAATGTATTTATCAGTTAATATTATTTTATTTGCTATTTGCCCATGTTGACAAGTAGCTTCAGACACCCACATCTTAGGGCTGCAAAAATTTTCCTATCTACCAAATTATGTATTTTCTTTCCCATAAAAAGAAAAAAACTTTTGAAGAGTAAATTATTTTCACATAGATTTCACATTAGAGGTTTGTCGGAGATGTTCTGAAATTTATGTTTACTACATTTTGCTAAAATGGAGATAATTCAGGAACTTTAGTTTCTACCAGATTTAGGTTCTCTGGAAGCGCTTGGGATTGTGATTTCATATGACTGATCATATTGTCTCATTGCTACTCTTAGTTTTAAAAAATAAATCTTTAATTAATAGGGTAACTAGCTAATCTTAAAATTCCTTTTCTTGTGGTGAGCAATCTTAAACTGTTTTCCCTTTCTTTATAGCGTAAGTTCCCTCTTTACACTAAGAAAGGCTACCACAGTGGCTATGTAGAGACGTAATTTGTGTATGTGGAAGAGATAGAAGACATTAACAAATACCCTATTCTTCCTGATTTAACTGAAACATTTAGGTAAAATAGGTTTCAGTCTGACGTGTCCTGCTTCAAGAAAGGATCTTGCCTACGTCCCATAAGATATGAAATGGCCCATGCTTAGGCACTTTTGTGCACTTATTCTTTCTTTATTTTCTTGTTTATGCCATCCATCTTCAGAAGGGAGAGCTCATAAATAGTCTGATTCTAGTCCAGGAATTTAAAGAGCTTTCTTACTTTCTCAAGTTTAACTCTCAGAGCTCAGGTGTGGAAGACCTGTACAGACCTGATAGTTTCACCACCAGGCCTGCACGAGGCAGGTTGTGGGTGGATGTTCATGTGAATACTACTTAGCAAGGCAGAAATGAACTATTATACACATTATTTTCTAAATCAACTACTGTATTATAACTATTTTCTAAATTGCCAGCTTGAAAATCTCAAGAGATACCCATAAACTGGGAGATGGGTTTTTGTCTGATCAGAGAGCAGGTCATAATAATTTCCAAATATTCTGAATAATAACCTGTAATGGGTGACACGCAGGAAATACTACAGAAGGAAGTGGGACATACAAAAATAGTCAGTGGGCTTTTGGCAAAAACTGTTAAGAATACGCAATCTAAATAAAGGAAAAGCAAATGGCCTTACAGAGAGTCATGAGACTGAATGTGTGAAACTGGAATGCCTAACAGAGAGACACATCCAGCTCTCAAAATAAGTGGAATTGACCTCTTATATCCCCATTAAAGCACAGGAATTGCAATATTCTTGTATGAGTGTACAGCCTCCTGTATACATTCACATTGACACATGCAGAACTTACCCATTTTCTGTTCAGTTTCACTGTTTGTAACTTTTGTGTTACTAATACAAGATAGTATAGTAAAAGAGAATGTTTTGCCTGTCTGCCAGTTTCAAAAATATTTGGGGAATTAAAAAAAAACAAATCCATCAAATGTTTTTAAACATATAATTTACTTTCTCTTTCAGGCTCACAAATTAGTTCCATCATGTTGCAAAAATTTCTTGTACCATGACAAAAGAGAGATTTTTTTCATTCATGAAAGCCTCAGATTAATTAATTTTAAACTATATTGTTTAATTACCATTCATTTTAATGACAGTTTTTAAAAATAGATATGAAGCTTTCCTAGCTTAAACCAGAAGTCATACTTATTGTATTCTAGGAAACATGTATAAGAAGAAACTTGAATAAAGTAGTCATGGTAAATTTAGACTTTGTATTAAATAAAACCATATAGTTGAACCATAATTATTATTATAGTACAGTAAATATAGAGATAATAATTTGAAGCCATTATTCAATATGATTACTGTAGTCTTACTATTATTAGGACTGATTTACTATAGTTTTAATAAACTAAGAATAATTACAGTGGTTTTACTATAATAACTATAGTTCGGTTGCAATTTTATGCTGAGATCTGGAGCTTTATTATTCAGTAATATTTCTTGAGAGGAAAATATAAAGAGAACAACGATTAAAAATAAAACTTAGAGTGTGGTTTAAAATAAGTTTTTAGTCTTTACTGTATTGCATAGTTATATAGAGCAAGAAAAAATAATAAAAATTAATTATATTTCCAATAAAAATGAAATAAATATTTTTCTTTTCTTTTCTTTTGAAAATGCAGGAGCAAAGATCTCTTTTCACTGTTTAAAAGTTAATTGAGTTCACCTTACTATCCTCTTGCGGATACTAAATTCTCAAAATTTTGTAAAGAACATACGTAGTACATAACTTATTCTTCTTATTTTTCCATGAACGGAGCTCACTAGCTGAAATGGAGCTTCTTGAGAAAGCAGTTTGTTTTCCAACTCAGTTGCAAAATGCTGTGTATATTTGCAGCTCCCTCTAAGTAACTTGTCGTCCAAAACTCAGATATGTTTCCCCTCCCATTGGGCCTTTGCCTTGCAGTCTCTTTCCAAGGGTGATACCAAATCATGCCACATGAGGTGCTCCTCATGTCATTCCATAGACATGATGGCATAAATGGATAGCACTGATACTCTTACAGAGCTTGATGCTTTGTCCTCATGTTAGCCTGCCACTCAGCTGGTGCTACAGACAGGCATTTTCCCAGTAACAGTGAGAAGGGGCCATCATATCTTTGAATATTTACCTTTAGATCAGAGGTTATATGGGATCAGATCTAGGGGAAGAACTTCTCTGCAGCTTGAACACACACTGTTGTAATTCCGAAAGTGGGTCCCTGTTTGCTAGACCCTGTTTGCTTGTTTTTGTGTTTCAAAATCTGCAATTACCTGGGGATCAGCAACACAGTTAGGGAGTTTACACTAGCTTCAATATAGAATTAAGATGAGCTAGTTGAAAACTAGCCTGTTCCAATGCTAAGTAGCTGCATACAATTATTCCTCTGAATTTCCTCTTCTTCCCTGGCTTTATCTCTAAAGAAAACTCAGCTCTCAACCTCACAGGTAGCTATTTGTCCCTTTATAAATTATTAAAGGAAAAATCTGGTACTAAAATAAATAATCTCATAATAAAGGGCTAGAATTTCATATTAAGTGTTTATATGAATTCAATGTGCCAATCCTAGCTATTCATAAAAAAAGACAATTGAAATTTAAATGAGTGCTACAAAAGGTTATCAAGACATCTACCTAGAGCTTGGCATCACTTACGCTCACTGTTGCAGTTGTTTCCCGTCTGCTGTGTAATCAGTGACACTTTCCTCACAATCACATGTCAACAATTCATTAACATGACAATCAGCAAAAAGACAAAGATGAGAGGCCTGCAACCACTGGTTATTTTACGACCATACTATGTTACCAAGCACTAAGTAGTAATTACAAGCATCAACAATGGCCACATTCTTGTGTTTCTGTATTTGAATGCACATAACTCAAACTACCAAAACAATTTCAGCTGCAGAATATTTTGCTTGGTGTGGTGGTTGGCAGCCTCCATTCAGTTGCACATACATTGTACATTTAGCACAAACATCGCCAAAGCCGACAACCCTTCTGTGTGAGTGGGTGCATGGGCAAGTGTGCATTTGTGTATTACCCACTCACTACGGTTCCTTCAAATACAAAGCAAAAGATGGAAAATGTTAAGGCTTTTGTCTTTTTGAGAAATTCACCAGACTTCAGTAAGGCCTTTTCTTTTTTGGCAGGGAAGGTGTGCTTCTGTAGTGGTTACCCCATGTCCGGGGGACGCATACAAACACTTTCATGTGTAAATACATTCACCCTAGGAAGGAATTTTCCTAGAAATGAATGCGTAGCTTATGAGCTGGTCCCAGCACACAATTTTTGTGTTCCTGAGCAGCAGGTGACAACATTAAACATCTGGGCAACGGTCCTTTTATGCAACAAATGGAGTTTCGCCTAGGTTAAGTGAGTTGTCTTGGCTACCTCAATAGCTAAAGGAAAAAGCAGCTACCCCTAAAGCATGATTCACCTTACTGCTCTTGGAAGAAAATCTTAGCATGCAAAGGCTAATGTGAAGTAGAATTGATCCAGGCCAAGGAGGATAAGATAAAGGAAATCAAATTAGCACCAAATAAATTAAAGAAATTAAACCAATTGCAAGTATTATGGTAATGATGAATCTTTTTAATTATTCATTTCTTTTCACTACATATTTTGCATCTGCATGTATAGATCATACAAAGACAGTGTTGAATCTAGCATCTCTCTGTGGATCTTGGCTGGAATGCTCTGAGACCCTTTGAAAGAGAATTAAAACCATTAAATACTTCTTTGAATTCTTGTTTTGTATACATATTCTATATACTTCTATATTTAATATTTAATTTAACACACAGAACAACACAATCTGAAGTATCTTCACTGTTCTTATACCTAAACGGAGTCATCAGCTAATGTTAAAGTTTAAATCTCATCTTTGTCAACAGTGTTTCAGAGGAGAAAATATTGAAATTTACCCAGAAAATTCTTCAGAGTTACCTTTCCATAGCACTTCAGCCAAAGAGCAGCTGTAAGGTCCAGGAATCTGTCTCAAAACCAGAATGGTCATAAACAGAACAAAAGAGAAATTTAAATGAAAGAAGAGACGAAGAGATGAATAAAGCCAAAGCAAAATATTGGAATAGGCAGGAGATTATAGGTGTTTTTAAATGGTCCTTTTTACCTTCTCTGCTCAACCAGATCAGATGGATAGAGAAGATTTAACCTTAGAATTATGAAATTCAAGTGCTAACTCTATTTGAAAGTTTGAAATTAATATCTTCTTGAGGTTTACATATCTCTGTTTAATAAAGAACAAAGTTGGAGCATACAATATCTGTCTGGAAAAGGAGAACCTGAATTGGCCTTTTGGGAAATGACATCATTCACTTCACTGATTGTTATGCCAATTCTGTTTCAAACTACTAAATCCCTGAGTACTCAGAGACCAGCATAAAACTATTAAATTGAAATAACTCTTTCTTCAGAACCTTTGAAGTTCAGCTAGTTTATTTATTCTGGATTTAACACAGAGGTTTTTGTTCACACTAAGTTTATGGAAATATTGTGTTCTTGCTAAATAAAAAGCAACGATTATTGAAATTTTTCTCAACCTTCTACAGTTGCATAAATAGCCTTTAATAATTTAATTTATCTTTTCTAAAGAGACAGCCTATTTTGGAATGTGAGCTGGATTTCATTTTGATTATCTATTTCTACAACAATACAAGTCCACGACAAAGCTGAAATCCTACTTGCCAACATATTTAGTTAAAATTGTTAAGTTAGTTTAAATGTGACCGTTCTACATAAAGATAATGCATGCAATTGCAAAGTCAAGTTTGGCTTGTAGGTTCATTTTTATTCATGACCACATGCAGGAGAGAAAAAAACAAAACAACACGTGGTTCAAGAAGAATTTGTAACACCAAAAAAAAAGCTTTCACCTTACATATATTCTGTATAAATATGATTTTAATACAGTTTTAGTTCTTAATATATTTTTCAAGCTATGCCTACGCCTTTCCTGATGAAATCAAACAAAATAATTATTTATTTCTTTACAGCTGAATAACTTTTACTCACTAATAAGTACACCCCCTGCTAATTGAGTTTTTGTGCTAAATCTGTGTTAACATTCCAACATTAATAACATAGAGGTAGTATAAGGAAAAGAGAAAGACATAAGAGTGAAAACTAAAGAGAGAAAGAGAGAAAGTGCCAGGAAAATAATTTGGAAACATTTAGTAGAGTGAAAGCATCTTCTTTTCTGATTCCTACTGCAACCAGGGACACAGAACTTTACAGGGAAAATATTCCTTGTTAAAAAAAAAAAAAAAAGATTCTAAAAAGGAAATATCTACATTCATAAACAGTTTCTTCTTTGACTATGAAAAAGTTACAAATTCTTGAATGCGAGCTAACTGATTATATCAGAAAGAATAAAACCAAGGATGCAAGTTGTGAGATCATAATTCTGGCATGTAAGGATGGAAGAAATAATTAGGATGCCCTTAGGAATAAAAATGGTCAGAAGAAATTAAAGCAGGATCTGAAGCAGAATTCAGAGAAAAGGAAATAAATCCAGAGCTGTTACAGATTCTTCCTATGTTGTTTGGGGGTGGCTATTAAATTTTACTGGAGTTCTATGTGAGGGAAAAAATGCTATTTTTCAAACAAATTTAAGTAATTCTTAATTAACACACTAATCCCCCTCTCTGCCCCAAAAACCCCTGAATCTCCCCAAAAAATTCAATAAGGCAGTAAGTAATTTAGAAGACAGAACCCAAAACTCTGAGTTCTGTAAAATAAAATAGTTATATAGGTAGAGACAAAGTATGAGAGAAAGCTCAGGGAAAAAAAAAAGAGGTCTTAATTACTTTTAGTTTTTAAATAAGGAAGGTAATTTTTAAAGCAGAAAGGTGTGTGCCACAGAAAGTTTAGAATATTTTATATTAAACGGTGACACAGACAGAGGAAGAGAGATGGTATGGCCTGTGAATGGTGGGATCACACACTGCACCAGCTTGAGCAAACAGAGTGAGGCGTTCACAGGAGAGAGCCCAGAGCCAAGACCTGATTTATAAGCCCCAGCTGCAAAGGTTACACAGAGACATGGTCTTAGAAAAGTTGCGTCCCAGAACTGTGAAATGATAATCGTGGAACATGAGGATAAGGGGCTGCTACAGATGTGAACGCTTTATCACAACAGAGGTGTAGGCCTTATGAGCAGAGATTCAGAAACAAAGAACATTTCTCAGAAGCACATAGGAATAAGATTTTTCTGGGTAGCTGAAGCAAAACAACAAACAAACAAAAAAAGATATTACAATAGGGATAAATATGATTTAATTTATTGATGGAATAATAACTGACAGTGAAAGTATATCTCATTTGTAGGTATTTTTCTTTTTGTTTGTGGTGGATCTTATCTACAAAAAGTATTTTGAATTTTCTCTGTGGGTAGAGCTTTGATGTGACTTTCCTGCTATGAGAAAACTTGTAGAAGCTAACCAATCTATGAATGCTAAAAGAAAATAAATATATAATAAAATATATTAACTTCAATGAAATACCTATCTTGCTCCAAGAGCTGATAATTTTTTTCAGAATTGCTCACATTTGTGAAAAAATATGTGTCATTTCCACCTTCAGCAATATGAAGCTTAGTACAGTTTCAAAGAAATATCTTTTTTCTTCCTAGCAGAAAAAAGTGGTCACTCAGAAAAAAATTCCAAAGTTCAGCATATGTTGATGTGGAGGTATTTCATATTCCAAATTGATGTAATATGACCCTGTGTAATAATGACAAAACCGAAAGTATTGCTTAGTAAAGAAAGAAGAATAGCAAGAAACTTCTCACACTAATTATCAGCCTCAACTTTATGGCTTATACCATAAAGTGTTTTGTTTTTTTTTTTTAATTTTATAAACCTTTCTTAGGGTCAGTTTTTAAGCAAGGATATGAGCTCATGAATTTATTTTCACCATTGCCTGAAGTTTCATCTTTAAACTGAAGCAACTCATACAGATCATCACCCTGTATCAAGTCGATGCAAAAGTTTCTGTGTGCTTACCTGGTAGCAGATCTTGTTTGCATGTGTGAGTAAATCAGTACCTTTACCAAATGTTACCATCATACAAGGAAGCTGCTGTATAACATGAATAAAAAATATAGTTATCTTTCAGTATGTGTTTCAATCTCCCAGTTGCGAACTTCTGCAATTTGCTGGTTCACTTTGCACATAGCAGTTTAAATGTGCAGTTTAAGCCCTCTGCCATAATCCAACAGAAGTGAGCTCCGTGTTTAAAAGTGTCAAAGCATCTCTCCTCCTTTTCCCTGCGAAGCTGGAGCCACAATTTACTGTGAGGTAAGTATTCCCTGCAGGATCCTTCCATATGAAAAGGAAACCAGATTCTGGCTTTGTGGCTCAAGAAGAATAAAACTCCCGCTAATTCAGTAGTTGACACGCATTACTTTGTCCTATGCTTCCAACCTGTAATTAACTCAGACAACAGAAAATTCAAAACACAACACGCCCAATCAACACAAGCTATTTACAGCAAAACCACAAGGAAATTCTGCTGCAGTCAGATCCCATGAACTGACATTGATACTGACATTCCAGTAGAAGCTGCTTTCGCTCATGAATTCTCTTCATAAGAAGATAAGGAGGTACCAGGCAAATGACACAATCCATTGTAGATGCTGTGTGTATATCATCTTTTCTTTTTGACTTCTTTCTTTTTAGAGAAATGGAGATTTTTTTCCCAATTATATCCTCTTTTCAGAACACTATTAGAGAACTTAAAGACTGTTCTGGAAAGTAGGTTTTTTTGGGGAGGAGAGGGCAGAGGCATTTTGCATGCCCTGAGGACATAGGATGAAATATTGAATGCCAGTTTATGTTTGTTTGGCTCAAGTAAGTAATAACTGAAATTTCTCACTAGCAAAGGCTACTCAGTATTTCATGCTAAGTACATTCATACACATAAGTACATTTCATTACACATTTTAACACAGACAAATTTTTACTCTTTATAACTGACACTAATGAGAAGACATCCCACATGAGAGAGGGCCAAGGCTGAATGTGTGCAGAAGTAGAGCTGCTCTCCTGTCCCTGCCATTCCCTAACCTCTTGTTTAGCTCAAATAGACTTTTAGTGGATCTAGGCACGTGATCAGTGTGGGGGTGCCTATCCTGCTGGTCTCTTCCCATATGCAGTTGTATGAACAATTCTAACTGTGAGTTAACCAAGAGTAGGCACTGTACAAATTTAAAGGTAAGTGAGCAGGTAGTTTGCATGTAAAGCAAATTAATTAAGCACATTATTAAAATAATTAAGAATAATTAATAATAGCACTAAAAGAGTGATCAATTAAGCATTTTAAGAATAATAGGTTGGAGAGATGTGCAGAGAAAAACATTCTGAAATTCAACAAAGGCAAATGCAGGGTCCTGCACCTGGGGAGGAATAACCCCTTGTACCAGCACAGGCTGCAGGCTGAGCTGCTGGAAAGCAACTCTGCAGAGAAAGACCTGGGGGGTGGACAGGAAGCTGTGCATGAGCCAGCAGTGCCCTGGTGGCCAAGAGGGTCTATGGTGTCCTGAAGTGCATTAGGAAGAGCATTGCCAGTAGTTTGATGAAGATGATCCTGGCCCTCTACGCAGCCATGCTCAGGACACATCTGGAATGCTGTGTCCGCATCTGGAGTTCTGGGCTCCACAATACAGAAGAGACCTGGAGCTCCTGGAGCAGGTCCAGCAGAGGACTACAAAGCTGATCAAGGGTCTGGAGCATCTCTCTTATGAGGAAAGGATGAGGGGGCTGGGTCTGTTTAGCCTCAAAGAGAGATGACTGAGAGACCTCATTAATGTGTATAAATATCTGAAGGGAGGGTGCCAAGAGGATGGATCCAGGCTCTTTTCGGTGATGCCAAACTATAAGAGAAGAGGCAATGGGCAGAAATCAATTCATGGGAAGTTCCACCTGAACCTGAGGAAGAATTTCTTTACTCTGCAGGTGACCATGCACTGGAACAGATTGCCCAGACAGGTTATGGAGTCTCTCTCCCTCACTGGAGATATTCAAGAACTCTCTGGATGCAATCCTGTGCCATGTGCTCTGGGGTGACCCTGCCCGAGCAGGGAGGTTAGATCAGATGACCCACAGTGATCCCTTCCCACCAGACCCATTCTGTGATTCTGTGAATATAGAACAAAAATAAAAGCAGAATATAATGAAAAGACAGTGGAGCAGTCTTTTTGACATTGAACAGGACATTTTTGATACCTGCTATTTTAATAGTAGCAATGAAGAGTTACTGCAAATTAAATATTTCTCAGGGATCCACTTCTCAATCAAATCTTTATACTCTGTGGAAACTAAAACACTATTATTTTTCTTGGTGAAATTGAATAAATAATGAGAGATGGAATCCGCAGAAGAAAATTGGTAATGACTTTAACAAAGCCTACTTAATAAATTCATTTTATCTGAATAGAAGCATTTGAAATAATGGTTTGGGATACACACTGAAAGATGAGTCCTTGCAGGCTTGATTTTATATGTAAAAAAAACCCCAAAAATCAAAGGATTCATGCTAAGAAGATCAGTCTTATTTCAGAAGCTTTTACATTAGTTTACATTAGCTGTGCAGCACTTTTAAGTCTTACAGAGTTTTGATATATGAAGATTGTGCCTAAAGGAGGAAAGTCTAACAAAATGAAAAATACTTGAGTGGAGGAAAAGGAGGTAAGTGATAATGAGTACAGCAAAAGTCAGAGCACAAGAATAATTGTCATTATTGTATACCAGAATTAGACATGTTTTACAGCATGAATTGGAAACCAGTTCTGTTATCTAACATCTTGTGTGAGTCCACTAAAACCCAAACCTGCTAAGAACTCTTTAAAAAAAAAAAAAAAAAAAAAAATTTAAAAAACAGATTTTGTGAAAT
>VZRN01004397.1:1202180-1266689 GCA_013397935.1 Dasyornis broadbenti
AAAAAAAAAGGAAATACGTAAGAGATTTGAGTGAAATTGCTAATTGGCCAGAAAGGCAAAAATTACTTGAGAGAAACTTTACTGCTGGACCGAATGCAGTCTGCCTGTTTACAAAGCATTTTGAAGGTCTTCTATTGTCTTTCATGGTTTTCTATGAGACCTGTGTAAAGACAAGTTCTAAGATATATTTTTTTAATCTGGAATTGAGAACTTGAAGCATTTGGCTTCCATGATTACATCAAAATTTGAGTTGCTCCTTACTGAACAAAAAGAGTTAAGCAAAAGGTTTTCATCTGAACTTTGCTAAGATTTAAGATCTTTCTCCTGTTGTTTGAAACTAGATTTAAATGTAATATTAATCTCTTGCACTGGGTCAAATAGGACATTTTTATGGCAGTAATATTTATTAAGTATGCATGAGGAGGCGGATCTCTGTGAAAAAGCATTGCACTTGTCTTATAAATAACGTCAGGGACAACAATTTTCAAAACCAGAAATCAGAACTAGAGATCTGAGATCGACCATAAGGCACCAGCACTGCAAATTACACTTTCAGTAGCAGCCAGACCCACAAAAATGGATAAGGTATTCCTAGCCAGACACTCAAAGTTGGATGCATGGTCACATCTGCATATCTGGTGCTCTGTGCAACTTTTTAACCTGAGTCTCATTGCTAAGTTCTCAAAGCAGTGAGAATTCAGCAGAACCTTCTGAGCCTGATAAGAACACAATGCACTTTGTGAATAAAGCCACTTGTTTGGAAATTTGCAGCAGGATACAAATTGTATGCCTTTGGCTGAAAAGTCTGTCTCTTGCTCTACATATGCTCACTGTCTGGTTCATCTCTGCCCAGTTTCTGCTGCTGCCTTTAGGTCTTAAAATATTATTATAGTTATTTCTTGCTTTCCATCCCTTTGTTTTCAGCTTCCACCTTTTTCTCTTGCCGTGTAGCTCCCTATGTTTCCTTTGTTTAGAAAGTCATGTAGTCACTTAAGTTCAGCAGCGCTTCACGCTTCAGTGAGTTTTTAAAAGAAAAATAATTCCTGAAGGGAATTTTCTTACTAAGGCTTTTGTTTTCAACCTTCTTGGTACCTAATGGTGTGATTAACAATTCTTAATTTTGTTCTTTCTCAGTGCAATTAGTCTATACTCTTTTCTCTGGTAATTTTATTTTCCATCTTGTTGCAGTCAAATTTTGCACTCTAGTGTTTGTGTGTATTGTGGGATGCCCAGACTTCAGATTCTTTGCCTTCTTTTCTAGAAGACTGTGCCTTGTATGATGCCATACTCTCGGCATCTGGAACACTGTCTTATGCAGTTGTTTTAGCTTTGATATGTAACATGTTTACCTGGGGATGCATCTCCACATCTTGGTTGAAATCATCGTTGTGACTCAACACTGAATTCAGGGCTGAAAAAATATAATTTTTCAGCAATTTACAAATCTTTCTTGTGTTCAGGATGCCTACATTTCTTACCAATTAGAAGATAACTCCTTCATTTTGTTGTTTATTTAAAATTCACAATTTTGCTCTTACCATCAACTAATTGTATCTGCCATTTATTAGTCCTGGCACTTAAAAGTTCTCAGTCTTCCTGCACTGGACTGCAGTACTTCTCATTATTTGCTCATTTTCTGAAATCAATATAATCGTCAAATATCGAAGGGGGAAAACACGGTAAGTGCTCTCTAGCTTTTATTTGTGTTTTTAAACAGAAACCAGAAGAGCTGTCAGTGTAGCTGTGTAAAGATACAATGGAAAAGTAGTCAAAGTACAGATAATGGACTCCTTCTGGCTGCATATGCACCCATGCTGCACAAAATATATGTTTCGGGGCACAGTGGGGTGCAGTCTCAATATCTGACTCAATGCCCAGAAGCAATAAGTGGATTCTACATGATCCAGAAGCAGATTTTACCAGCCTGTAGAGTTCCTATGATAATACAGGTCCAGATAACATCAAAGTGATTTATGGGTTTCATGTAACAAACCCATGACATTCCCGGGGGACAGTGCACACAAAGCCAGATTCTCGTTTGATGCCACTTAGTAGGGCTCCCATGAAGTCAAGTGTATTTTGGGGAATACAAAACACTAGTATTCTCAGCTCTGCTGACAGACCTGGCTTTCATTACCAAATATCAGATTCTGCAGGGTATACATGATTTTTTCGCAAGCTTGTATAGTCTGTCTGAATAAGTGGTGTTGCATGACCGGGAAAGAAAACTACAGTCGTGAACCTCTAAATATATAACACCCCCAGAGTTGAACTCCTTAATTTCCATATAACACAGAGATAACTATGTTAGCACAGTGTACAATAACACGTGCAGAAAGCATGTAACATTCAGTCAAAGTGATTTAGTGCAGTATGTTCTCAATTCCACACAGCATTGCATAATTAAATACAAATATAATTTCCCAGTCAGCAGCATATATTGTAGACTCCTTCGGCATCATTGATACTTTAAAAATGCACTGTAAAGGTTATTTGACCCACTCAAAAGAATACAACACAACATAATTACACTCTCAGGAATAATAATATATCTTGGTAATATTAGAGGAACCGCTGAAAAGTAAGATAAAGCACAAAAAACTACAAAATGGTAAGAAAGAATTTGTAGACCTTCTTACCACATTCAAGTTTACGTGTTTAATTAATGCTTCAAGTGGATTTCCAAGAAGACAATAGAAATAATTTCATTTTCCTTCTTTTTCCTCTTGTTTTTTTTTTTTTTTTGTTTTGTACGAAAACAAATGAGGAGGTGTTTACTTTTATATTTCTGTAACTTGACTATGATTTTCTGATTGCGTTCCATTCAGTTTATCTGTTAGGTCACGGATAAACCATTGTAAGAGCAAAGCACTAGAGTTAGTCAAGACATACAGCTCCAGAGGGGTGTCTTCTTTGTGTAACTTTTTCTCACAGCTTATAAATTTAGCCTTTATGGTTCAAATTCAGAGTATGCAGAGTTAAACATCTTCCATTGTTTTCAAAAGTCTTTGACTCAAACCTTGAATCAGACACCACATTTGTTTTGATAGAGAGTGACTGACATTTTACAGAGGATTTTGAAATTTAGAAATCTGATTTCTTTTAACTAGGATAAATTCAGTAGATACCTAATTCTCTCAAAGAAAACTGAAAATAATAATGATAATTTCAGAGTCTTGTTACAGCTTTTGAAAACTTCATATCATAACACATTTCATACGGTACGCAATGAGAACCTTCAAATTCCAAAGCTGTTTCGAAATGAAAGCATGCGTTTTAGCTTAAATATAAGTTCTTCTTCCTTACATTGTTGTTTCAATGGTCAGCTCCGAAGAGCGGTAATAATTGTTAGCAATGTGTGATTTTAGAAGAGATGACAGTCTCATAGCACTCACTCAAACTCTGGAATGCTGTGATTCAAGAAAGTAAATTTCATAGCCTTTTTCCTAGTGTTATCCTGTTTGTGTATCTTAAAAGACATAACCAAAAAAAAAAAAAAAAAGGTATCTGTGTTATTAGAAACAAATATATTATTTCAAAGTCGAACTTCTTTGATATTAAAATGTAAAATTTTTTACATTACCAGGACTAGGTGTGTTTCTGGAGCAGTGCCTAGAAGAAGCACAGCTGAGAAAAGCTTTTCCCGTCCATTTCTACCTTGCCTGAAGGTCAACAGCCATCTGGTCTGACTCACACTGCTTCCCTCCCTTTCACACTTGAGGCTGAGCCATTTGACCACTTGTGCTCCTGAATAAAGCTGATAGTTGAATCATAGAAAATTTGGATGGTGTTCCTAATAACCGTTTTAGTATTCTAATTACTAAACAAATATGCTCCTGCCATGTTTAATGTCATAAAGTTACCCACAAGTTCATGAAAGGATCATGGCAAATGAAGAATTCCTCCACTTTCAGAATGACGCAGCTCTGCAAAATGCTAAGCTAGGGTTTTGAATACAATTAACACATATACCTTAATAAGACCTACTGATATATGCACTTTCTTGAAACCTGTGTCTCTTTTCTTCTATTGTTATAGATAAATACACATATGTATAATATGCATTTTGCCAATTTCCTTCCATGAACAAGCAAAATTTGTGCTACATATTCTATACTACATGGAGAAAACTTGTACTTCTGCTAATCTTTTCCCTTTATTGGCAGAATAAATTTTGAGACCTCTGAAGTATTCTTCTAGGAAGAAAAGATGTGTAGCATTCATAACATCACAATGATGAAGCATAGTATGCATTGTATTCACTATGATGTGTATAAATGTATTTTTCTGAAGATGGTTTCCAATTTATGAAATGCAGCCTTGTGCAGTGATGTGCAATGCTCTCCATAGGAAAGAAATACTTGCCATGGAGAACACTGCATATCACTGTGCAGAGTTGTCTTCAAGGACTGTTTTGTTTATCTCATATCTATTCTCTGTCTTCTCTTTGTGGCTTTCATTGAGGTATTTTCTCTTTCCAGAAAATTGCTTCTGAGGGATGAAAGTGAAAAATGTTTTTTAGGTCTGTTTTGGACCCATATTTGGAGGATGTGTTATGGTTTGTTTACCCACTTAGGTGTCTTTATTTCTTGCTGATAATTTTTGCTGACTTGCTGCTTTGTCTTCTCCTTGCCTTGCTACTTTCCAGGTTATGTATGGTTGGTGGCTAAGAAGGAAAAGAGGATGCAGAATGGGTAACAGCCTCAGATTTATGAAAACAGAGTCCAAGTCCTCTGACCAAGTTCTGCGTGACTTCAGAGAACCCATGTGGCCTTTCCCTCATGCAGTTGAAAGAATATAAAGTCTTACAGCACGACATTGACTGAAGGAGCCAGTTGGAATTAGGAAGCAATACAATGGAAGCAGGAACCTGATGAGTCACCTGGATGTGTTATAGGTTCAGGTTAATCCACCTGTGTGGATCAATGCACAGGTGCATCTTAACTGCTTCACACACCCCAAGTAACCTGGACAGCTTAAATCACTGTCCTCTGGGGGCAGCTGTGTCTCAGCAAACTGATAAATCAGGTCCTTCTTCAGGTGAAGAAAATTTGTGAAATACTTAGACATTGTGGTAACAGAGTTGTTGTAAATACTTAAAATGCTTCTGTGAAGAATTAATAATTTCATTTTGACAGAGACAGAAGTGAGCTGAAGTCGAGCATTAAATTTTCACACACCTTGAGCATGCTTGTATATGAAAAGTGGAAGTCAGGTCCACAGCTAATTTAAGTTCTTTGTTTTGTTGAGACTTCTTGATATCAGATTAGCCATTGCTGGATGATGAGCAGAGCTGTGAGATTGGATATTAGGCTATATATATGTTTACATATATAAACACAGTAAATATGTCAATTCAGATGTATGTTCTTTTGTCTTTGGTATCCCTCAAGGGCATTACTCTACAGTTATGCTGTTCTAGATCAAGTGCAAAAGTAGAGGAAACAAACTGTTTTGTTTCTTTGGTGAACAGAAAATCAACCAGGATTTTTCTAATTATTGAGCACCATGAAGCCAAGAGGAATCAAATCAATTGCACAAAAACTGTGTCTGTTTGTATGATTCAGCATTCAGCAGATGAAAATGTAATGACCACTGTTCAAGGAGAGGGTATGCAAATTTACATTCCCAACTAAACTTGCTAAGTTTTTTCTTTCTTAGGTGCTTAAAAAGCCTCATGATTCTTTCTAACAAAAATTCATCACTTGTAAATGGTAAGTCCTCAATTAGAAAAAGATTTACTGGTTCTGACAGCTTCTGAGATTTATAGGCAGTAAATGAAAATCATCCCTTTTCAGAATCATTGCTATTTTCATAACAAATTATTTTCATGAGGCAAGATGAAAGAAAATTGAAAATCTGCAGCATATTCTGTAGTTTTATGAGATATCCAACATGTTGCATTTTGTATTTTCCTGACTTTTCTTCTTTTTGTCAGTAGGGACAATTTCTCTCACATGCTTAATCTCAATCTTCTAAACAGAAGGCAGATAATTTATCTAAAAGGCTAAAAAGTCTTTGATTAATAACCATGGGAATTGCAGGTATTAAAATCACCCCCAAGTGACCCAATATTGTTCCATGAATCCATTAGAAACTTATTCTGAATTACAAAGAAAAATTAATTAAAAAGTATAAGGAATACAGAGCTCAAATAAAGTATGCTCCCCAGAGTTCACATGAATATCTATATGCATGCAAAATGTCATAAAATCAGATTTAATTTACAGTATAATTTTATTCTTCAACAACAAGAGGAATACAAGAACAGCAATTTTTGTATTTTTTTATTACTATTGAGTTCTTCATAACAAGCTTACCCATTACAATGACTCTTGCATTAATGCCAGAGAAACAGGGATTAGAGAGAAGAGACAAATGTACTTTAGGTAGCTGGAATTGTAGCAATGGATGAATCCCATATGGTTTGGTTGAATAGAATAGTAATCTGTAATGTTCTTGTCTTAAATGGATGAGCAAAACTTTAAATGAGTTGTAAGGAGCTTTTCAAAGAATTTTTGAAAATTTTACTTATGTTTTGCCCTAATTTTATAAATGTTTTGCTTATACTTGTTTTTCCCAGCCTGGTCAGTTTTCTAAAAAGGCCATGAGCATTTTCAAATGGTTTTAGATGTTTGTGAAGCAAGCTAGGTTTCACAAATGGGCTTGTGTTCCCCATCTCCTGTGTCTCACACTTCAACATTAGCGAGATATGGTTCTCAGCCCTGTTCATTTTCAGGAGTGTGCAATCAAAATACCTACGATGCTTGCTATGAGCTTTACAGGGTTTGCTTGGGGTCTTGTAAAAAATTGCAGACTAAGTGTGATATCTGTTTTGTGAGCCTCTTTGAAAATCCTGGACGGACAACCATTGGTTAAATCACTTCATTTTGTGAGTTGTTGTGATGGTCTTACTAGGGAAAGAGCTTGTTTAAATCCACCCTGCTGGGCCATTTCCAAGTGTTAGTATTTCAGTGCTGTCCTGCACAGAAGGTGGCATCTTGATTCTTGGTCATTAAAGCCTAAATATGGTTAAAGTTACCAAAATCCTAAAGAGCACTAGCGAATTATTAGCTTGAACAGTAAGAGCAAAAATTGCGTCTGTTATTTGCAGACATGTCAGAAATGCAAATACAAATCAGCTGGAAGAATGCTGCTGCAATATTTCTGGTGTAGTGTGAAAAGTATCATACGATCACAGAAGAGTTGAGGTTGGAAGGGACCTCTGAAAGTTCTTTAGTGTAACCCCTCTTCACAGGCAAGGTCAGCTTTAGCAGGTTGCTCAGATCTGTGTCCACTTACATTTTGAATGTCTTCAAGTATGAAGACTCCACATCCCCCCTGGGCAACCTATGCCAGTATTTGACCACCCCCATAGTAAAGAAGTTTTTTCATATATTTCATGGGGATTTCCTCTATTTCAGTGTGTGTTCATTGCCTCTTGTCCTGTCACTGACCACTCATGAGAAGAACCTTTCTGATTTTTCTTCATTGTCACCCACCAGATATGTATATACGCTGAAAAGACCCCTAGCACTTTCTCCAGGCTGGCCAGTTCCAGTTCTCTCATTCTCTCATTGTATGAAAGATACAGCAGCACCTTAATAAGTCTTATGCATTTCACTGAACTCTTTTCCAGTATTTCCAGTATCACTTTTGCCCAGTAGACAGCAGTGAATAAAGAGGAAGAACCACAAGCCTCCACCAGCTGGCATTCCTTCGCCTAATGCAGCCCAGGATACCCCTCACCTTTTTGTGGTAAGGGCATACTGCTGATTCATGTCCTGCCTGGTGTCCATCAGGAGCCCCAGGGCCTCCTTTGCCAAATTGCTTTCCAGAGGGGTGATCCCCCAGCCTGTGCTGGTGCTGGGATTGTTCCTGCCCAGGGGCAGGGCTCTGTACTTCCCCTCACCGAACAGCAGGAGCTTCTCATCATCCCACTTCTCCAGCTGTTGAGGTCCCTCTGGATGGCAGCATGACCCTCTGGTCTATCAGCCAATCCTCCTGGTTTTGTACTGTCTGAAAACTTGCTGAAGGTTCACTGTGTCTGTGACTAGGCCATTAATGAAGATCTTGCAGCACTGGACCCATTACCCACCTCTGGAGTACACCACTGGTGCTGTGGATCACAGCTTTTTTGAGCCCCAGTAAGCAGATATTTGTGTGTTGTACTACAGATGAAGACCAAGCAAGTGTGCTTAGGTTAAGAATTACTGGATGAATTCAACAATTTCTTGCTTGCAAAGCTTAAAGATTACAAACATATATATAGTAGCAGCCTATGGTTTTGGGGTTTTTTTTTTGTCAATTCTGTCATTTATGTTCAGAAAAGAATGGTACTTTGGAAGCATGCTATTCAGAAAACAAGCACACAAAATTTGTCAAAACAGGTGCTATTTATATAAGCAAGGATTGTGAATTCGTTCTCTTTTTTCTTTTTTTTACCAGACCAATCTGAACCCAGAGTAAGTTTATTTTCATTCATTCTGCTGCATGTTATAAATCCTATCTGGATCTATTGGAACCATGGTTAGAGTTATAAGGCATGATTCTTTCATCCCTATACTGAAAATTAATTTGCAGGTGCAGCCCCACTTAAGCTAGACTAAACTGCTTGCAGAATAAGATGTTAATCAGCGGAAGCCCGAGTGGCAGAATCTGGGTCATTCTTAATAATTTAGGATTAGACTGTGCAGCCCATGTGAGTCAGCAGCACACTGTACCCTCCCAGAAAAAGGTTTATATGCCTTAATGAACTCGCCGCTTGTTGCTGAGGTCAGCAGTTCTTTCTGGACATGTTGTTCCAGACACACACTGCTGGCTGGCTCCGGCAGGCTAAAAAATGGAGGAAAGACTGCAAATTTTACTCAGACCACAACCATTTGAATGTCTCCACTTCCTCCCCTCCTGCCCATGACCCCAGGAGGAAAATTAGTAGTTGCAAAAGCCTATTATTTGGAGCCACATGCTGAATGCCCTCAGGATATGATGCTCTGGGATGTTGCAAGGCTTCCAACTCTCAGGTGTGAGATGTATCAGAAATGTGGTATGTCCCAGACTCAAACCTAGTGCAAATAAATGACTGAAAAATCTAGCTGTACCTCAGTTATCTAGCTGGTGACGTGCTAGAATGTCATTTATCCTAAAGTCCATCAGGATACACAGTCCACATTTCTGACATCCAGGAAGGCATAGGATGAAACACCGGCATTCTGCTCACCATTCCTTGCAGAAGTTTTTCTAAGCAGTCCTCCTCAGTTCCAATGAACAAAATTCTTTCTTTAATTTCCTCAGTGTCAACCCATGGCAGTGTTTGATTGTGGCAACAATCCAGAATGGACCTTGTATGACACTATGTCCCAGAAATCTGGATGTGTGACACCATCCTCAACAACCTCTTGTGATCTGCGTTCTGCTCCAAATTGACTGACTCATTTTACATTATTTAGAATAGGCCAGTAAGGATCAGGGAATGAATCTGAACAACATACAAATCAGCCATACTTCCTCTTTTTTCACCTTGGCATCAAGGGGCAAATAAATTATGCATCTGCAAGTGTGCAGCTATTAGGACTGAGAAGATCTCAGTGAGGGGAGAAGCAGGCAAACAAAATTAAAACTCCATGCATGACCTCCCCTATTTTCTCTCTGTCTTTTTTTTTTTTCCTTCTGTGAAACATTTCTCTGGAGAGTGCAAATCCATCTCAACTTTCAGACAGGTACATCAGACATTTGACCATCTCAGACACCTATTGGGAAATGGTTCTGCAGCAGCTCCCGCTCTTAAAAACTACAGGCTCCAGAAAGCTGTGAAAGGACAAGGATGAGGAAAGAGAAAAGGGAAAGGAAAAGTAGGAATTTCCACATTTTGATGATTGAACATCAAACTGACAAAAACCAAATGTTTACACAAGACAGAGGAGATAGTAGCTGCCTGGAGCATTTTGCTCGGGTTTTCTAAGACCTAAAAATAATGCTGTGTGTTTGATTTTAACACCAAGTTAACTACAAAGCGCAAACCCATAACTATTTCAGCTGCTTTGCACATGCTCCCTCCTTACTTTCATAGGAACAGCATCCCTCTTCAGATTCATTTTTAGCTACTTGCAGACTTGGGTCTTGAGTAGACTCTGCTTCTCGTCCTCCTCCCAGTCATGTTTCTCAGGAAACTTTGGGGTTGTTTTGTGTTTCTGCAGCACCCCTGCCCATTCCCTGGCCCCTGAACAGGCTGTAAGGGCAGGCGGCATTCTGAGCCATCTGGAAAAGTAAATTCCAAAAGAATAAAGCTCAAGGGTTCAATGCACAGAATAAAAAGCTTACCCTAACTCAAAATACAGTCACAGCTTCCATATAAAGTCCATTTCTCTACAGTCAGTTATTATTATATAACAATCAGTTGAGTGTTTCTCCCGTGTATCAAACTCAGCTTTTAGAGAACCTTATTCAGATAGCTCTGAACAATAGTTATTTACTGGATGTGCCTTGGCAGCCTCCCTCTAAATCAGCAGAAAGAAATGGTTGCTCTCTTTTCTCAGTATGGGCACCACTGTGCTTCAGTACCACATAGTCATTTTCCCTACTTATTTTATATTGCTTTTGAATGAGTCTGTGAATCCAGAACTTTCTACACTTATTTCTTCCTGCAGCATCAGCATTTTAATATATTGCACTGATAGTAATATGTTGGCTTTCATTCCAGGATCCTGATTGTGAAAACTCCAGATGTATGAATGAGGGCAGTCACCTTGTGAAGTATCCCTGAAGTCTGGCAAGGAGAGGCTGCACAATTTGTGCTGTTCCACAGCGGCTGAAGATTTTGGCTGCCATCCTCTGTAGGGAAATGAAGACACAGAGATGCTAAAGGACACATCCCAGTTTTATAATTTTCTTCATGCTGGAAGTAGGACAGGTAAGGACTCCTTCTAACATGGGTTCTAACAATTTTAACACTGATCTGTTTGAATCCTCCATAGTTTTAATCCTCAACATCTCATAAATCTTTTATGTGGGACCCTACCTTAGGAGACAAAGACATCATGTCTCAAAGCAATTGAATCCAGGCTGGTGCCTGGCAACTCTTTTGAAGCAGTAACAGCTTTCAGTTCAGTATCAAGTAGAAACAACTTGCAAACTTTTGACTGCAAAGTAGCTGAGATATTCAATACTCAAGTATTGACTAGGATAGATTCATCCTATGGTGGGAGCTGCAGACTTTGAAACTCCTCTTCCTTAGAAAATATCCTAGCCCTGTCCAGAGGGCTAAAAGACAGGTATCATTATGCCCCAGGAAATTATTTTTTAAAAGGATCCGTTCTGCCTACTTTGATGTCTGGCCTCAGAGAATTGAAAGGTCCGTGTCCCAACAGGGCGCAGAAGATTTAACTTTGAATGGGAGGCAGGACTTTCACACACAGCCCTGTGTCTGCTGTTGTCTGTTCATTGACGGTAGGTGTCTGATTGAATGTGGGGGGAATGGATGAAGGTGAAGATGCAGGTGACTCTGCCAAGGCAGTCCTGCAAGGCAGTCCTGGGAGACCATCTCCCAGGTTTTATCTTTTTATGGTACCTTGTTGGGGCCAAGGTGCTTCAAGTGGAAGGCATCTAAATAAACTCTCTGGATTTTCTTAAATTGTATTAAACTTAGGAAACACAAGAAATGCACTTACGAACAAAGTAGCTGGACAGACTTATTTAATTTTTCAAAAACAAACATACAACTCTAGCCTGATGCTGCTATGGAAATGGGAAGGACTTGTATTTTCTCTCGGTTTTTGCTTTTCCTTATGCTTCACTGATTTCAATAACACAGTGAAAAGAAAAAATGGCTTTACGTTTGTCTACTATATCGTGCTGGCTGTCTGTGACTTACACATATACAGGCAGCATTAAAAATTATCATGAGCAGGTCAAAATTCAGTATTGCCTTGAGCTTTTTCATGATGCAGGTTTTACAACTATTTGATTCACTGAGACAATTACCAAATGTTTTGGTAAACTGTGTATCATGTTTGTACATAAAAAATGAACAAGCATAAAAGAAAGGGGGGAATGAATTACATATAAAACAGACTGTGCTGCTGCTGTGGAATTTTCCAATGCGGCATGAAAATCCTATTAGGATATTTATAGGTGCTGAAATAATACAACTTGGAAAGTTTTCCACCGGGCAAAACAGTCATTAGCCTTGATTCCTCTTTTTCATGTGCTTAACTTTGAGCAATCCCATTTCTGTTCTTCAAAGGAGGTGTTTTAACTGGAAGTGTGCGAGCAGGAAGACTTGCATAACAAGGATATAGTCTTTTAGGGTCTAGGGGTTTTGAGGGGGGTTGTTTGTTTAGGTTCTTTTTTGTCATTGTTGTTTTGTTTTGTTTTTCTAATGTTCTTAGTGTTTGCTGACCTAGAAACTAATTCAAGGGACTAAAAAAATTGAATAGCCTTGTGCAATGAACTGGACTTGCATAAACTCATTTCACACAAGAAAGAGTCAAAGATTGTACAGTACGTGTGGATCCCCTAGATCTTTGTTTAAATATGCTCTATGTAAATCACAGATTTGACTTTCTAAATTTGAACTCATGCTAGATGATTGGACAAAGAAAATTGCTTTTTTTGTGTTAATGCAAAAACAGTTTTTGAAGTTGTCAGCAGTTAACGACATAAAAATTTTACTCAGGCAAGAGGTTCTGAAAAGTTAAAAACAAACAACAAAGTAAACAACTGCTTTTTTTTGTTCCTTTTTTTTCTCTTGTGGAGAACATTCAATACAATAGATGATGACAAAATTTGACTTTGGGAGGAAAAAGTATTTAGCCATAAGTTTTTGTCAGTTGTTGACTAACTTTTACTACCTGATGTTTTCTTATTTTTGTGTGAATTCTGATGATATTACATTTGCTTCTACTGCTTTTGGGAAGCAGTTATACAAACTAATAGACAATTCTTCTTCTTTTCCTCCCATACAATCAAATGTTTTCAGACGTAGGGAAGAATTACAACATTTCCACTCATAAGTGGTCAGACTGTACATCAAAAATGCCAGCCACAAAGCATAGTGAAAAAGCTAATTTTTACAAGGCTTTTTTTTTTTTTTTCCCCCGAAAAGATGAATGCTGTGAAATGCTCAGCACCACTTTTCTTGGAAAAGAAAATGAAATTCAGTAAGGGGGATCAGGAAAACAGCATTCTCCTGCCACAGGTCTCTGTCTCCTGGCATGTATATAGTTGGGACTGAGTGTGATATGTTTACTGTAACAGCGATGGCCATAGTGTAAAAGCCAAAATTCTTCTCCGGTGTTTTCTTGTGAGATTTTAATGGACACTGGATCTGGCCTCTATATTGAGATTCAATCCAATGCGGACTCCTCTGAGTGAAACACGGTTTAATTAGTCAGATGATATATTAGGATAGATGTTCTCAAGTACAGATGGACAGGAGTGTGCATCCCCCATCAGTCTCGCTGCACATTAGTGAATCCTGTGCCTATCCATCCTTGCTGCTCCCACCCATGCCTTTGAACTTCCACCATTAATACTTGTCCTCAGTTCCAGCTGAGCTTCCCTGAAACTTATTGCTTACAACAAATGTTGCACCTTGAGATACAAACCCAAAATCAGCTCTTTTCTCTCTTAAATTATCTATGCATTGGTGTATTTCTAAAATCTGATTCCTAAGAGTAAATGCTGCAAATTACGCGGTGGTATTTTTGAAGGCTGTTGAAGGATGTTACAAATATATTTGAGGATTTGTTCCTTATGTACTATATAATCTCAAATTAAATAGATACTGTATTAAGGCATCAAAGCAACAGCTTTAATCTGTTTTCCCCATTTCTATAGTTTAAGAGCTGAGCCTTATCAGAAAGAGCTGCTGCTAATGACAGCCTAACTTTCACTATATATTTTCTGTTATTTTTTTCCTCCTGTATTTATCCCCCATAGCCAATTTAACCTATTTGTAAAGAGTTACATTTTGGCTGGTGTCTAATGGGGAAGAAATACAAATTCACTTGTTCTGTACAGTCAACTTACATATCTGAAAATCTCTATTGTTGAAGTGGTACCTGGTGATATGGTAGAATAAAATAACTGATGTTTCCCTGTATTATGAATCAGATGGAAGTTTAAAAATTACTCCTGTAAGTGCATTTGAATGATTAAATGTATATGTCCATGTGTTAATTTATGGGTCTTTTTTCCAAGATTTGTGACAGATGGTACTGAAATTCATGTTGCCATAACTGTCAGTAAAAATGGTCTTTATACAAATATGATTTTCCCCTGTCCACAGAGCCAGCAACGAGGCAAATTTGTCCCACAGTTCTCATTTGCAAGGGTGAGAAAGGCCAAATTCCGTGCTTTACAACTCCCCCTGGTACATAGTGGGTCACATTTTGAAACATTTACTGCACAGCTCCTGGAACACCTTTTTTCCTGCCAGTTTATTTGGGGAGGATTGTATGGGGCAGCATGCAGAGCCTCAGCAATGCAGAATACTTTACAGGTTGTGTTTTATGCATAATGTTTGAAATAGGTGAGCTAGGATTACATATGTGTAACTAAAATAAATTCATGGAAGAACAAAAGGACTTCACCTTTATTTGTACATGCTTTGAGGCTTATGCTGAAGTATTTCAAATCCCAGCATCATTTCAAAAATATAAATGTGGGGACCGCATGATTAGAGAAGCAGATCCTGTTTTCTTGACTGAAGTTGTTCTTGTGTTTGGCTTGACTCTAATGAGGGTGAACTTCTGTTCATTTTGTTTTGATTCTGTTTTGATGATGTTGTAGAGTACCCCAAGCACCTCAGCCATGCCAACAGGCTTTATAAATAAGTTATTAATTATTATTTGAGTATATTAAAAAAGAGAACATCTTCAGAAGCAAAAAGAATTTTCCCACTTAGAATTGCTTTCCTAGAAGAAGCCTGATTAGTAAAAGGTTTCATGAATATTTAACTGCTTTTAAGATGATTTAACAGCAGTAATCAAGCAGAGAAACTATCATCATAGTATCTGTCTCCTTTTTAAAGATTCTACTAGCAAGTTCTCTGCAGGACACAGATGGTCTGTGGGCCAAGGTTTCAGAACCAAAGTACTAATCAATTAAGAGAAGCAAGACAGCACCATCAGTCATTTTGGAGAGCTCATTCTTTCATTCACAGAACCCTGACATTGGTTTCTCTTTGAAAAGAATAGCCCCTTTAAGAAATACTTTTAAAAGTAAACATCAGTTCTCACTGGAACAAAATTTTATTTATCTTAAAGTTTCTGTGTAGAAAAAAACCTTTTTTTTTTTTTTCTTTGCTCTTTTTTTTTAATTTTTTTTTTTTTTTGTGGAACCCAGACAGGAAAACGAGTGGACTTTCTGCTTTATAGTATGCAACCTTGCCAATGTGTAAAAGCACAATAAAGTGCTAATCAATCAGCTCAAGGCACCTATGTTGGAAAGCTTCTGTACAAATCACTGTTTGGTTCACTAATAAATGAAAGGAAAAAATTAAACCAAAAATTGACTTATCCATTTTGTACTAACCCTCCACAAGCTGGCCTGTTACAATTATAAACAATGTATAAAATAAAAGAAAAGGAAGGAATAACTGACAGAAGAAAAGGGTAAAGAAATAATAAAGAATTCTTTGAAAATTAGAAAGCATTAAAAGTATTGAAATAAGAAAAAATGCAAGTAATTTCTTTCAGAGACTAACAAAATTACTTTTAAGACTTTATTTTCAATGGCTTCTTTGTATTTGGCCTTCAGTTTCCTCCTGTATACATCCTATGATAACTTGCAAGCACTTATTCCTCCATCAGCAAAGAAACAGGAATGAGCTGACTTGACCTTATAACATGGTGAGTACGGCCCAGCATCCTATGGGATCAAGGAGTCATAGGTTAGTTCCCACACTGCTGTTGCTTCTATTTCTTGTGTGAGTATCCAGATTCCTGCTGATGGTTCTTTTACTCAAATTAGAGTCGATTGGAATCCAACAGAATATTATTACATTTGGGACACTTGCCATATTGTTTTATTTTAATTTTAAGCGGCTCTTGCTGTCACAATGGGTACAGACCATTTGACCCTGTGTTTTGTCATGCAGGAACCTAACCTCAGGTTTGGCCTAACCTGATTGAGAGCAGGACATTTTTTTCCAAGACTGACTGCCCCAAGCTGACCATGGAGGATGACTGCCCATGGTTGCTTGTTGCACAGACTGATGTGCTTCTTGGGAGGGGAAACTTCACTTTCCACCTGCTGGAGCCTCCTCCCTGAATTGTACTGTGAACTCTGACAGTCAGCAGGACTGGGGCATGGGAAGCCTATGAGAAACCTACTCAGGAAGGGTAGAGTTTTCCAAGCAGCTGTCTCTATACCTTTCCTTCCTTTGGGGAAGAATTGGTCATCTTTCTTCAACCTAACATTAGAAAGCAGTTGAATCTGAGAGTCCTTCCTAGAATGCAGTATTCAGGCTGTCTGTTCAGGTGATCCAGGAAAATTAACTCAATAATTTCCTAAATGTTTCCCAAAAAGCAGCATCACTTACTTTCCGTCTCTTTCCTTCTCTCAGTAAACTCATGTTTTCAACAGCCTAATAACTCAGATCCATTTCTGAAACTTATTGTGTCTTAAAAAAGCCCTACACCATTAGTGTGCACTTCTGTTTAAACAATGGTTAATGCTTTACCTCTTGCTTCTGTCATGACCTGATTTTTCTTTGGATGCTGATGATATTCCTCAATTTCATTTTTTAATTTACCCATATCATTTTAACTGGCAAGATCCCAGGAAACAGGATGACCCCTCCAGAGGAAATGGTGTTGACTGTCTCTGTAGATTCATTGGCATTATGGTCTCAATTCCACATTGTCTCTGGATCAGCCATTCAAGGTCAGGAATAGAGAGTATATAAGAAAATGATGGCTATTAAACATTTTCTTTGGCTTTGGATGTAAAAGGATTTTGCTTTCTGAAAACTAAATGTTGAGTCAGTTTAACCCGGTGGGATTCTGATATGCCCAGAAAATTTTCCCTGGATTTGTTGTCCTGAAAGCCTTTTTTCAGTAGGAATTAGTAATCTGAATCTTGCATTTTCAGTTATTTCACTTACCTAACCTTAGTTACCCATAGCAGAGGTCCAGGATGTAGAAGGAAACCTTTGGTAGCTTTCCTAGGAGAGCCTCAAGGAGAGCTGAGCTGTGCCCTGCAGCCATTGCCTGCCTCTGTATGCTCCCAGATCAATAACTAAAAGGGTGCAAAGCCAGTTGGCCACCAGGGCAGCAGCATCTCTCCCCACTAATGAGGGTGACCTTTCCACCCACTGCTGCACATGACTGAGATCAGGGGAAATTAGTTTACTCAGCTCAGAACTCATAGAACTGGTGATGCTCAGGCTGAAATTCCTGCTCATGGAGTGATGAATGCATTGCGGGTCTATTTGAAAAATTGCAGAAATCAGACTGAAGATAAAAGGACTGCAACTAAACCAGCTAGATCCTCTGTAGTTTCTGACAGATAGGTGAAGAATAATGATGTCTCCAAAGCGTCTGTCCATCCGTTTGGAGAATTACACATTTAACTGTAAAAAATCACTGCTGCTGAACCAAAGGTCCTGCTGCTTACACCATTTACAAAGGCCCTTAAAATTATGGACGAGAACACAGTTCTGTGAAGAAAGGGAGACTGCTGTGTGGGTTGAAGGGTAACATTTAAAAGCTTTGCTCATGCCAAAGCAGCCACATCACTTCTCATTGGCTGTTATACCCAAGCTTAAAAAGGGACCTTGAGATATTAATTATGTATCCAGCTAGCTAGTTAATCAATCCTTTTAGTACTAAACTCTTATATAGTAGCTGATATATTTATGGACCACTGTAAAGATCTGAAATAAAAACGAAAGGGAAATTTTATGCCACTTGTATATTACCTTACGCAACAAAAATATATCTTCAAAGAAAAAAAAATCAGTTTAAAGTGTTACATTGAGTTACAAGCTGAAAAACACTTTCTTTTCTTACTGCTTTCGCTTGAAATATAAGTGAGTGGATTACTTATTATAAAGGCAAAATGTAAAATAAAAGTAGGATTCAAGAAAAAAATCTTCCTTTATCTTGTTTAATCCATGAAATCATCATTTTTTAAAGGTAAGTTTTAAAAAGAATTTTTCCATAACTTGCCTTTTAGAAGTTATATTTTCTAATTTGCCAGAGATTGCAAATAGCTTCAGTGTGAGTAATTGGTAAAACACATTTGATGATTTTTCCCTTCAAATACTTTAAAAAAACCCCTGCATGAATACACAATGCAATAGACCTAAATTTCTTTAACCCAAATCTAGTTATTTCTGGAACTCTGCAAACAATAAATGGCTTTTTGGTAACTGCTAGGAAAGTTCACCTTTTTTGTTCTATAGTGTTAAATTCTCACAAATGGTAATTTAAAAAAATATAAGAAATTGAAAGAGGCACTATACTTTAACAGCTGTACCCTTATTTTGTTACCCTTGGGATCTACTGAATCTCAACAGCCTTATATACTCCAAGTTTTGTACATATGGTAAAGCTGTCTGACCTTATTGGTTCATGAAAAATGAGGATACACAGCATTTTTCCCTTTAAAATTCAAATCTTCTATGAGTTCAACATAGCAATGTGTTCAGGGCACTAGAATACATTAAGGGTTGTCTTTAGGTGAATGCGTGAAAATATATCCTTATTTAATTTAAGGAAAAACTCGATTGTTTGATGAAAGTATATCCTAAGACTAATTTTTAAAAAACAAGCCTAAACGAACAATTCAGAACAGAAAATGTACTTGGATTAAGAAGAAAAGGACTAGGATTTTGAATTAGATGTTGGCATTTATGTCTATTTTCAGAGTGAGAGACTGGAAGAGCCACAATCCAGCTTCACTTTAATCTATCAGCACAGCCAGAAGATCCCTTGGGATAATCATGATCAGAAACAAAGCTCCACTCCCCACATTTGGTTTAGTGTCCTGTTTCCTTCTAGAGAGCTTTCTGGGCTCTGCAGCTTTCTCTGACCAATGCCTACTGAGGTGTTTCTGATAAACTCAGAAACTCAAAATATAAGCTGACAGACCATAACTTACAATATTAGAATATTTTGGGTAAGTGGATGGTGTCCTCTTGTATTTACAAGACCTTTCTACTGGGCATTATGTCTTTTTCAAACTTTCAGTTAACTTCTTTCACGTTCAATAAATCTTATATTTAAACAAAATACATTCTGGTAGCTTTTCTCTTCCCAGATGTCTCAGACTTTGGGGCTTTTCAAGGACTGTAGCACCCATTAGTCTCTTTCTTAATCTCCCTCCCATCCCAAGGGCTTACTGTTTTCCCATCTTTCATTGATTATCTTGTGCCAGACTGACCCACCTGGGGAAGAACCATTGAAGTTGATCTTTGTGCCCCTGATCTGGATGAAGTATGCCTCAGGTCCTTAAAGCAGATACCTCATACATTGTAATATCCAGTGATGCAGGAATTTCAGATCAATACCTAGAATCCACAGCTTCTCTGCACACTCTATCAATCTTACGTTTATGTTTGGTTTCTCATACCACATTCTAGTGATTTATAAATCACAGGGAAATCTGGAGCCATTAAAGAGCTGATACATTACAAGGATACTTCTTGGAAATTATCACTCAGCTTTGGGCCACAGAGGCTCAACTACAGAAAAAATTCACAAGTACCTTGGCTGTCTGCACTGACGACTGCTACATAGGTCTCATGAAACCTTATTAATTAGGTATATTTAAAATTTCTGGCAATCTCAGAGAAAAAGAACTCATGTGTATGTGCAAATGAAAAGAAATGTAAAAGTATATAGTTTCCATAAAAGAAAATCAATTAAACAGCTGTGAATTTTTTCCCAGTGAAATCCAGAAAAAAAGAACAAAACAACCCAAAATAAAACAAAACAAACGGAAATCTCACTGTAAATCCATATTACATGTCTTATGATGGAGAAAATACAGCAGTAATGTGCAGAGGCGCCACCAAGAAGAGGTTACAATTGTATTTCTCCCATTGAGGAGACTGCAGATAGGGAGTGAGTTGCAAAATGCTTCTTACCTAGTGAGTTTGGTGGGCACAGCGCTGTCACCCTGAGGTCAAGATTATCACCTCTCAGCCTGGAATGTTATCTGTGGACTGTAGGAACACGGACCCTTGCTCCCACTGGCTTGACCAGCACATGTTTAGCGCATGGGTTGCTTGGTAAGCACATGTAAGGGAAAGGCCAATCCTTTATGCTGCAGTTGTGGGGTCAGTGGAGTGTCACCTGTCTCTGATGGCTGCACTGAGCCCTGCCACTGGGTGTGACTCTGCCACATGCAGGTCTATCTCATGGCTCCTGTGATCTTTTGCCAGGGTAGGATGAATATGTGTTGGTGCTTAATCTCTCAGTGAGTGTTTGTGTAGGTGCAGAAAATACTTGGCCTTAGGTGCTTCAACATGAATCACTCTTCCTATTGACTTGGTCACCAATTTATCTGTCCTTCACTGTGAATGAATAGGCATATTTTCAGCTGGAATTAAATGAGCACAGGTACTATGAACCAAGAGAAAGATATCTTAAAGTGTGTTACTAATTATTTATACACTTCATCAAAGGCTCAGTGCTCTTGCTGTGCAACTCATAATCCTTGTCTAGACATGGCCATATCCATTTTTAACTTTTCCCTTTTTTTCCCATAATAGTCTTTTAGATAAAAATAATTGGGTACTTAAATATTTCTAAAGCTAGCAATTAAAAAATACTTTATTGCATAACCAATATATCTTGTGATGAATACATTACGGGAAAAGTAGACTGCCAAGCAGTTCACAAATTAGAATCCAAATACAAGTACCATGTTTTCTGCATACTCCTTAGAACAGCATAAACCTCTTTCTTGTACTATTGAAGTCACTGATGAGATGGTAGAAACATGGTCATTTATTATGAATTCCATGTTCTGTAAATCCCAACCAGAGGCAAAAATGCATTTAAACTGGGTAAGTCTCTATAACAAAAATCTGAAACTGGTTTCATATCAGGGGAACCAATTCTGTGTCTACAAGGAAGGTAAGGAACTGTGGTACTCTGTATGGAGTAGACCCTTCCTTGTGGGTCCCTTCCAACTCCATATATTTTATTATGCTGTGATAAGCACATTTATTTGTTAGTTTTGAGTCTACCAGTTGTATCATTATACATGCATAGTTATATTCAACATCAGCTCCTGACCTGTAATGACTGGGTTATTTCAAATTGTTAAGGAACAAAACTTATCCATCAGTGGTCTAAATTGCTATTAGAATGAAAGAGTAATTTGTGATGGGAAAGGATTTTGAAACAAGGTGAACTCACTCTCTCACCTTCTGTAAATTGCAGTGGAGCAATTACATCAGACCTAACTATCTGAGGACACAGAAAGGATTTGTGGTAGACAATTAGTAATGTGAAATATTCAGACTACATAATTCCCACTTATAATACCTCAGGTGGTCTGCAAAACTTTTTGGAAAGGCTAACAGCTGAGGGCAGTTTTCATTTAACCAAGACTGCACTACCCAGGGCTCTGTAAAAGGGCCTTGATATGTAAAAGACTAACCATATTCAGTCTTATGATAAGAATATTCAAATGCACTGCAAAGATGGGGCATGACTCCGTATCACAGTTGCAAGAGCACCCAACAGGTCAAAACTTGAGTCTGACAACTGCTTTCAGGATTACTAATGCATTTTTACCATATGTGGTACATAATAGACAGAAACTGTCTTTGAAGCCTGGGTTAGACTCCTGTTCCCAGGCCCTGTGCTTCCTGACCTTATGACTTTTATTTTCTGTGGAGCAGATTTGGCTGAACAGAAAGGAAATAGTGTATTCCCCTGCAGTATTTCTCCTCCTTTCAGCATTACCCCAGCAGTAGCTCTATTTAGCCCGATAACACTGCTGTCTGATGACACTTCAGGCAAAGAAGAGGATCAAGCCTGACTGCCTTCCATGTGCTTGGGCGTGAACCATGAGGCTGGACTGTGAAAGAAGAGTTAAAATCAGCCCTGCCTGCCCCTGATGTTGCATTGTAATTGCAAAAGTAGTTTTTTGACCGAAAAAAGGTATCTCCTTACCTTCAGGAGGGTAGATGGAAGTACCTCTCCACAGCCCTTAGTGGAAAACATCCTTTTGCTTAGAATTTTGAACTGGCAGACTTCGAGCACCACACAGCCTGCACATGTATGTGATATTGTATCTCCTCTGCTTAGCTTTATGGGGTGGTTTGGGTTCTGTCCTAATACTCTATGTCCTCCTGCGCACTGCCTAGAGACCTTAAATGCCTGCTGGGCAGAAGGAATCCAAATACTAGAAAGATAGAAATATCACCTGAGTCAGCACCCAGAGCCACTGTTGTGCCACATGCCCAAGTAGCGTAATCCCAACTCCTGGGAATTCACTAGGACTGACTTCATGAGGTTGCTTCAAGCACCACAGATGGTGCTGTCCTGCACACCTAAACTGTCTGGCTAAGCTGACCCAGCTGGTGCTTTAAGAAAAATAAAGAAGTTGGGGGTAACATTTAGGTTTTACTTAAAGTGTAAAGAACTCTGAAAAAATAACTACCTACAATGCAAAAAGGCTAACTTCTGGAAAACTTGCTCTTTTCCCAAGTAAACCATGGGAAAGCTATTAGATTTTCCTCTTTTTTAATGATCTCCTTATAAAAGGAGGGCCCTGCTTAGCTAGACACATAACCTGACAGGGTTAGAGTTGACCTGTGGATACGGCTACAAATTTTCAGAGATAAAATTCTGAGGGGAAAAAAATTATGCTAGAAAGGAGAACTCATTAATACAAATATATCAGGGCTCGAATATTTCATAAGAGAAAATTTTTCTGGCTTCATTAGAGGTTTTCATAATGGCTTCAGCTTATTATCCAATGGTTAAGGACAGCTTCAGGTGCTATTTTGGAGGAAAGACAGTGCAATGCTCTCAGAAGGACTTCCAGTATGATGAACAAGATTTTGGCAGAATATGCAATGACTCCCGGAACAGCCTTACCAAACATCCTGACACAAAAACATTCTTTCTTGCATTTAAATGTTTGGTTTCCTCAGGTATTACTCATCACTACTTCATGCATGTAGTAATCTTATTAGAAATTATAACATTTACTATAAAACATTATTTCATCTCGTTAAAATATATGTCAATGAACTCTTCATATTCAATCATATGAAGGATTATGATTATAAATTCAAACACATCTTTTCATGATTAGAATCTACTTCTCTCTCAAGTACTTACCAACTGTGTGACATTCTTTTATGACTGGGGTAAAGAGCTTGCCACTGGAAGCAGACGAGTGCTCTAAGGAATCTTCTGGATGTCATTTTCTTTCAAAGTTTCTTAGTCAAGATATTTAGCATATTTGATACAGTTAATTAAGAATTAAGCTAGTACTCCTGGCTGTCCACCTACATTTTTCTTGACTAAAAAACCTTGAAGTAGAGGGTTATCCTAGTAGAAGACCTGGCATGAATTCTTTTGACTTGAGTGAATCATTGGTATGAATTCATGGATGGAGTGCGGCATGATGGCCTCCACCTGTCATACCCCTCTGTATCTGCTTGGTGTATTCCAGTTTCATTTCTTCATGTGAGATAGAAAATAAGAACTATTCCAAAATCCTCTAAGACAAAGACAAAGAATTTCAATATTTCATTGCAATAAAAATCTGACTATGTGAATTAAATTGTAGAGATTCAAAATATAGATACCTCTCTGGACTGCCATGAACATAACACACTCTTGGAACAGGATGTATAAATTAACAGTTTGCACATTCATATGAATATTTTGTTTGGCTTCGGTTATTTATGTAAGTGAATTGTTCCCATTTTACGACAATTTTTTTTTAATTCTTTGATCTTTAGATGTCTTTGTGTTTTTGAGACTGGAAACAATTTCCATCTAAGTGTAAAGCTGAGTTATAAATAACTAAAGATCCCGTATTTTTTTTTTTTTTCCAAATTAAAGACTCATACGTAGACAGGTCCAGTGGAAAAATCCAGGCTTTGAATAAAATATTTAACCATAAGCAATTTTTTATGCTTCTGATTTTTAGTATGCGATAGCCAATTAGGCTTCTTTTCTGTATCCGAATGACGCAATCTTGGATGTCTGGCATATTACCTTACTTCCTGACGACTGAGAGTGAATTTTCAAAGTGGTGCATGAGATACAGGGGCGCAAATCCTATTAGTAGCTAATGGGATTTCTCTTCACCTCCTGTTCCCCACACTGAGAGACCCAGCCTTGAGATTTTCAGTATCTGTACTTGTCCAGAGATGATGTCTTGGAAATACAGACCGATCTCAACTGGCCAAATGACCTGTATTTGACAGGTTAAACCCATAATTACTAAATTGATTTTTCAGATATCTAGTGCTGTTTCCTATTCCTTTTCTGTTTTCTACTCTTATTCCTCTATCATAAGAAAACAAGACACCTCCACACATAACCATGAACATCTTCAAAGAAAGTGGGACTTGAGAAATTTCCCTGGGAAAAGAAACTCAGGCATTTAATGGATATGCGTACATACATGCTTCCGTCCAAGAATACAAGTAGTTCTATTCAATTAGGTGGGATAGAGGAGCATGACTAAATGCATAGAAAGAACAGACAGCATTTCAAACCCCTAAAATATTTCCTATTATGATAGACCTGATGCACTTTACTAATCTGGTTGCTCACCATACGTATTTTCACTCTGTATTAAATTCTGTCTGTGTGACTCCTGCACATGCTACAGAAAATTGGCTGGGCAATTAACTATTAGCATCTGAGTCTTCAGTGTCATCCTTAAACATTTTCTGTTTCTTGTTCTTCTAATTCTTGATATTCCATTTGCCACAGGAATGTCGAACCTCTTATTTCTTGAAAAAACACCACATCACAATAAGACCTTGATGAGGTTGGAGTTCCCAGCACAGGAATGACATCAGCCTGTTGGAATGAGTCCTGGGGAGGACACAAAGATGATAAAAGGAATGAAGTACCCCTCCTCTGAAGACAGGTTGAGAGAATTGGGATTGTTCAGCCTGGAGAAGAGAAGGCTTCAGGGTGACCTAACTGAGGCCTTCCAGTACCTGAAGGGAGTTTACAAGAAAGATGCAGAGACTTTTTGCAGGAGGATTTAGTGCCAGGACAAGGAGGAATGGGTTAAAACTGAAAGAGAGTAGGTTTAGATTAGATATCAGGAAGAAATTTTTTACTTTGAGGGTGGTGAGGCAGTGGAACAGGTTGCACAGAGAAGTTTTGAATGTTCCATCCCTGGGGGTGTACAAGGCCAGTCTGGATGAGGCTCTGAGCAACTTGGTCTAGTGGAAGGTGCCTCTGCCAAAGGTGGAGGAGTTGGAACTAGATTATTTTTAAGGTGCCTTCCAACCCAGGCCCTTCTATTGATTCTGTGAAGTAGTTGCCATTGGCTAATTCATATTTTAGAGAGAAAAAAATCCAGGGTATTCATTTTAAAATGTTGTATAGCAAAGGCATTTTGGGAACATACAATAAAATAAATGAGTTACAGTTATACCTTGAAGTATATGGAGCCAGGCTTGTCTCATAACTACCCAATAAAGGACTTAAATTTTCAAGTGAGGCTTAAAAATTTCCCTGAACCTGATCAAAGTTCCTGCTGTTAAAGTTGAAATCAGTTTAGTTTACACATTCAGAAATTTCTTATTATTATTCTGCAGAGCAAAGCATCTTTCTTTAAAATATTTGCATAATTATGCTTATTCATAATTTCTTCTTTTGAGGAAAATGCAATTTGTATGTTCTAATTTAATTTGGTTTTAATAGAATAGGGAATTTTTTTTTCAGATTAGATATCTATAATTTCGTGTGCACCACTGGGTACTTTTTAAAAGTAACTGTTGTAAGAACTGTTTCGCTCATGCTTTAGAAAATACTTTTACTAGGAACTGTGAAGTAAAACCTATTCCCTAACAGTAACAAGAAAGTATAATGATAATATCATGCATAAAACTTGCATCCAAAGTGCATCAGGCAGTGAAATACTTCTTATGGTTAAATCACTGTGGTTATCACAACCTCCTGTTTTTCAAGTTGGTAAACATTAGGTCACTCTTTTCATCAGCAAAATGATTGTGCTGACACAAAGACACTATTCTCAAAATCATTCAGACAGTCAGTGGCAATACCATTTGAGATTACCTGATGCTCAAACCATTAGTTCATCCTGACTAGACCCAGCTTCCTTAAATAACAAAAAAAAATTTTAAGGAGACATAAAGGTTGATATTCTTCCTGAGCATCTTCTTAGGAAAGTAATGAAATAAGATGACTGCTGTGCAAATTTTCTCCATATTTTCACTCAATTCTTTAAGGGTAGTTGCTGGGAGCTTGACTTCTTTGAGTCCTTTTTTCTACAAGGTTTGGGGTGGTGGTGAAAATGACAAAAGAGGAAGCAGGTTGCAAGCAGCTTAGAGTAATTCCTTTAAAAAAAGGAAATATTCAATAATTTGGAACCATTTGCCTGGTGACTAGGTGCTTTAGAATTACATGATTGCAGATGTTGCTCATGATTACCTAAAAGGAAACAAAAAACCACGGAAATTTTGGGGAAATTAAAAACATATTAGATATTTTCTTATTAATCTCAACTTAAGAATGAGTTCATTTCAACTCTTACAAATGTGGAGCTGAAGAAAAGAAAAATAATTGAGGAGAATGGGTTCAAACATTACAGAAATTTTCTGATCAGTCCAGTTCAGTTCTGAAGTCTCAACCAAATAACCAGAGGCTGTTTCATGGTTAGACATCCTACTATTATTGTATATCTTGTCAGAGTTCCCCTTGATATCAGTACCTCAAAGTTTCAGGATGAACTCTGCCTCTTTGGGGCACAAGTTTCTGGTGATCACAAGTAACTCCTCTGAACTTCAGTTAAAGGACTATAATGGTTTAAAAATAATGTTTTTTTCTGAAGAAGAACCAAGGTCTTTGAATAATTATCTGACTGCAAAGTAGAAATGAATCATCAACCCAAATTCCACAGCATATACCAGAGGAGATATAATTTGAACCACTGTTTAAAGTGTGGTTTCTTTCATGTACCATTCAAAAGAGTTTGGAGGGGCCTAAAAATTACTTTTTTACACTTAGAGTATAAGATTCTGGTCTTCAGTGAATAATAACAAATTACTGAGAAGATTTTCACTGGTATTTCACTGGCCACCTTGGTTGTTCTACAATGACCCAGGCAAGTGCTCCTGTTGGGAGCTGTGCAGAGCCTGCTGTGATTTAGGACACACCACAGCAGTGTGAGTTGGGAAGTTTGGAAGCATGGCATAACATGGAGACACCGCTGCAATCTGAATAAAAAGCAGACTCACTTATTGTTGACAGATTATTTTATTATGCAGATGGCAGATTAGCTTAATAAGGAACCACTATAACAGAAAGTGACTGCTATTTTATTAACCAGGACAAGTCCCAAACCAGCAGATACTCTGGCTGTAACTGCTTCCTAAATCTTCTTAAGTCTGAAAACTCTCTGTGCCTGTCCAAAGGGCTTAGCTTCTCTAGAAGTTTCAGCTAGGTTTTAATGTCCCTCAGAGCATCTCTCTCCTTAACCACATTCCAAATGCACTTAAGATGTTAATGTGCTGTATGATTAGTTTAAGAAAGAGTTGAAACTAAAATATTTTACCTTTGGAGTGATAATTAGAGCAAACAAAGGGCAATGTTTCTTTGTGTATTGGTACCTGTTATGACACCAGGCCTGTTATGTCGCGTCTACAGAAAGCAATTTTGCAAAGGGCTTTGACTCATAAATCATTAACTTACAGTTGTTCTCCAAAGGTCCTCTTTTTCTGAAGGGAACACTCAGATCTCAGCAATGTGGTGAACTCAGGAAAAGTGCAAGAGTGATCCTGGACTGTCATCAGATTTTCTGTGGTTTCTGGTATTGTCTAGTGAAGATAACAAAACCAATATTTTAAGAAAGTGCATCTTAAACCTCTTCCAGAACACCAAAATCAAAACAAAAGAGAGGATCCATAAAGCCAAATAAAAAAGGCAAAGTGAAAGAAACCTGTCAAACAGTGTAGTTTGCCCAAATCCTCTACTGAAGGTGTAAATTGCCAGTCTGACACAATTGCCAGTCTCACCTTCTCTGGTTAACAATCATTTTAATCATGAAAATAACTCTTCAAATGAATAAGAAAGATGGACTATATATTCTGAAATTTCACTGCCCCAAAAATAATGTTTCCCTTAAGAATATAAGAAACGTTTCTTTTAAGTGTTATTGTGTCAATAGGGTGGTAAAAATGTACTTGTGAAATGCTGGAAGAATCCTTTTTTACTTATTTTATGGATTTTTTTTTGTTGAGCCTGTCTTGACAGGAAAATAAATTCTAGGGAAACATTTTAAGAGCAGGGTTAGTTGCAAATTGAATTGACTGTCCAAAGTGGCTGCACTTTTAGGAAGGGGCGGGCTTAGCAGTGTTAGTCTTATCATATGTAGAAGTATTTAGTACAAAAATCCCTGAAGTCTTTCTTGCTATGAAGTGTCCTAACTATTGCTATGTTATTTAAACTATTGAGAAATAGTGGGAAATTATTTGGAAATGGATTTTTTTTTCTGAGTGTTATGAACAGTTGGCTAGTAGGGCAGGTACACCAAGACTTTCAAGAACTCAGCCCTATCTAAACTCCAGGATCTTTTCAGCATCTTTATGCCCAAGCCTCTTATCTTTTCTCAATACTTCTTGAGAAGATCAGCTGAGCCAGACTTGTAATTTTATTTAATTTATTCCTGAGAGCCTAAGCAGGTAGTCTCAGAAATCTGCTCCAAAATTGCACAGGTCTTGATACCTGATATTTTGCATTAAAACAACTACACTCAATAAACCTGGATCTGGTTACCTGTGCAAACATGAACTGCCAAGTAATTCGTTCTGGGGCATTGAATCTAATAAGGCTGGTGTCATAACTTAAAAGCAAACTCTTTATCTATGCCTTACAAACTGATGGGTAGGGAGCCACTGGTTGCTTATAGACAGTTGTCTCTTTTTGCAGACTGGAAGATAAGGCAGGATTTGCATGTGGGCCATGACCAAAGGGTCAAAGCAAGGTCTAGAACTCATAAGTCTCCAAAGAACAAACCTATTCAGGTAAATGTTGTACAGTTTACACAGATAGAAGACCTGGTTTTGTTTTTGTTTTTTTTTTTTTTTTAAAGCTTCAAGATATCCCTCTGAGAAAAAGACATTTTTTTGTGCACACTAAAATTTTTCATGTGAGATTTTTCATCCTGCAGGGAAAGTTCTCGTGTATGATGATGATGACGGTAGCAGGCAGGAACTTGTGTAAGCACTTTATACTCAAAATTAGAGTGCTGTTGGAGGTTGTGATGTATTTTTCTCTGGTCCTAGAATTCTGAGCCAGACATGGTTAAAGGAATAAAAGGGTTTTAACTCAGTATTTGATGGGATTCTATGGTGCACAGCTTGTCAAGGTGGAAAATGCTGGAGATACATACCCCATGTAACACATATGCAGTTTTTATAGACCTTGCAAATTAGCATATCTGACAAAAATGCTCCAGTAAGAAGTTTAATAGATGAAGTAATGTCCTCCCCTATTTTAGCAACTTCTAAAGTCTCCCCCCTCAGATGACGTTTCAACCCTGTTTACAAAAATATGTCTCAGAGAGATGGGTTCAACCTTGGTTGAAACCTTGGTTTCTATAGAGAACCAAGATAGCAGAGGCGCTTCTGGCCTGCAATCGAGAGACTTTTAGGATGTTTTTGTCTTCCTGTCTAGAAAAATACTAGAACTAGGTTATAATATCAGGCTACAAAATTTACAAATATGTATGTTAAGAATACAGAGAATATAGAAAAGGTATATAAAAGAAAAAAAGGCAAAAAACCACCAGGGCATCAGTTGTGATGGATAAAGTTTTTTATAAGCTTTGTTTTAAAACCTGTATGTACTCACTGTTTTCAGCCCCTGCTCGTGAGTTTGGGTAGGAAAAAAAGAAAAGATTGTATTCTGCTGAAGATCATATTTAAAGAACAAAATTCTCCAACAAGTTCTACTTTGCCTATTATAATTGTAGAAAAATCCATCTTGTCTTTGATATGGCTCATTTCAAATAATAAATAGATGCTTTTCTCTGGAGACCAAGTCAATATACACTTTCCTTTAGCTGTACAGTAAAAAAAATGTCATGCTATGAGAGTTATAGTTTTCCTAATTTTCCACAGTCCTGGCAGATATTGATTGTGCACATATCGATATTTACATTAATGTAATCAAATAAATGTGGTACTGACTAGTATTTCTTACTGAATATGTCCCATGTATATGTTTTTTGAAGCATGTGAATTGCTTCTATAATTAATTTGACCATAACGATTTTTGTTGTGTAGTTCTGTGAAGAGTGAAACATGGCTTGTGAGGTGAAAAAGAATGAATCCAGGATTGAAAATCCAGGATAGCTCTGTAGGAAAACCCCATCCTCATCCATACAGCAGCAGGAGCCTCTGACATCCCCCAGCCATCCAAGGTGTCTGTGCAGAGGGTGCCTTGTGAGGAAGGGAGTATGTGCTGCTGAGTGAGTAACACTGATGCAGAGCAGGCACACCTCTGTGGTGGGAGTACTCAGCTCATCCCTGGTCCTGTTTTCCCTCATCCAATGCCTGTGATAGACTTCTAACTGCAAAAGGTAGAAATACTGTTTGGGTTGTCTTCCTGAGTAATGGCCTCATGTTCTGAGTCTCAGATCCTTGTTTTTGAACGGGCAGTGGGTCTTTTTCAAAACTAGTGATCCTAGGTTCAGGCGGTTTCACAGACACATGAAATACCTTAAACTTATGAAGCTTTCACTTTGTAAGATTCCAGCTTTCCAGGTGCTATAAGGAAAAGCAAATTGAATCTAGAAGTTAAAAAATACAACGAGGCAAGAAATCCTTCATTTATACCATTTTTTACTGTGTGCAATGTTATCTGTTAGTAACTCTTATTCAGAAAATTCATATGCAGAGTAGCTGTGGCTGTAGTCAAGATTATAAAAGCTCACAAATATCTTTGAATATAAGTCTAACTCCCTTTCATACAGGCCTGTCAATTAATGGACTCTAAAGATGCATAGTTTTTTCATGAAAATGTCTTATGCAGTTTAAATTTTTTGCAGAAATGAGCACATCTCCAAGTACTTTTCATGTCACTTTGCTGTGATGATCAGTAAACACCCTTCAAGAAACCTGCAAATGTTTCAAAAAAAATAGACTATTTTTCACCACAAACTGTAATTACTTTAATTATAGGATAATTATATAAATAATGTGTTTGAACACAGCTTTCATTTTTTCTTTGTTTTCTAAATATTATCATCTCTCTATATTTTCTGATGTGTAAACAGGAAACATTCAAGTTTAGACGAAGAGCAGGTGAACTGCCTGCAATACAAACTGAGACAATAAAATGATGATTAAGCTATTGAAAACTACCAACTAACAGATAATTTTAAAGTAAGCAGATGTACTTAGCCATCACAACTTCAAAATGGAAAATATATTTGGGGTAAGTTCTAAAACCTCTGTATATTAAGAGGTCTGATCTATCATTGAAAACGATGCCAGAAAGTTCTGTACATAGTTAGAAACCCATATTTCCGTCACAAAGTGCCAATAGAAGGGTAAAATACCTCCAGAGATTTTCATTAGAGCAATGATTTGGGATTATATTACTATAAAAACACACCCCTACATATGAACTGTTTCATTATACAAAGGACCAGGAAACATAAATATCAATGCCCAGTTAATGAGAGTGGATACAGATACTCTGATTTGTTTTGCTTTGTTTCAGACACTCCATTCTTGATCTTGACTTTTAATGATCCATAAACCACCTAGCATGTTAGATGTGCAAATGTCATATATTGTCAAAGCCACAGTCCTTAACATCATTATGCTGGGTAAATTCACTTCTACAAAACATAAGTAGATAAATCCACAGGCCTAATACTGATTAATAAGTGAACTCCAAATGATCTAAAACAGAAATAGATAAACTTTGTTTACCTGCATTTAGCTGCAACTATCCTATGAGTTCAATGTACAACAGCAATTATATATACTGCTGTTTCAAGCTGTCCTGTATAATACACTAAATCCTCAGATGCCTCTAGTACAATAATGCCAGAATTCCCTGCAATCAGTTCCCACTGATATTCAAATTGCTCATATTCTCCAATATTTTGAAATGGGCTCTCATTGGTTGTTCTGAAAAATAATAATGTCTTAATAGTATACTCAATATCAATGTGCTTTCTTAAAAAATTTAAAAATTCTGATCAGTTCTAAGAAATATGAATTTTTTTTTCTAATAAATTAATTAATCCAGCTAGCGAGTAGGTGTTAACACTACTAGAATAGCTATAGGACACTCCTCATGTTATCTTGTTCTTTAATGGCATCAAAAATATTTTATAACATAACTGTAAATGTTGTGTGCACATATATGTTAGTCCTAATTTCTAAACTTTGAAAATACAGTTTTGCTACTGCTGTCAATATTCATATGAGGTATGGGTGTATATGCTTCTGGATACATTTTTCGCGAACTCAATCCTATCGCAGATGCAAAGCTTGCACTGGGGTAATATCATTGAAAGTCTTTTATATATATGTGTGTATATATTGGCAGGGAAGTCACTTCCAAACGGATAAAGTCACAAATGACATTCGAATGGAAAAGATTCTGGCTCCAATTCTGAGCCATAAATGATGGCTTATTGCTTATTACTGATGTTTGGAAATCTTAACACCAAAACATATTCCTTGCTAGAATCTGTTTTATTAACACATCTTCAGATTCACAGGGGCTTCTGCACAGTCACACCAATGCAAGTTTCTGCAAATCTCTGTGGAGACCACAGTTAGATCCTACAGTGACAGATCTTTGATGTATGCTTTGGAACTGACAGCAGACCTCAAGTCAGTCTTCCTTTACAGCACAAACGAGGGATTTCTTTACTTGTGAATGGAAGCTGTTCATGTTTTTATGGAGAAAAGTCTGTCATACTCCAGGCATGCTTTTGTAGTACATTTGCATTGTCCTCTTGCTAAGACCCTTAAAACTTGAATGCAACCAGAGTGATTTTCCTTGCTTTTCATTTTAGGGAAACATGTTAAAGTGCAGAATGGGTCAAGCAGGACACTTCCTTGGCCTTTCATAACCTGCCCAGCTACCGAAGGCACTGGCTTATACCATGTGGCACAGCTGATATAAACAAATATTTACAGTTTATGCCACAAAGACAATCACCCATGAGCTCCTTCAGGTTCTCTGAATGTACAGCTACCCATACTTCAGTACAGTACACTCCGGTATTGTCACTAACATAGAAGATAAAACAGAGAAAGAATAAGCCCATTGCAACAGCAGCAAGAGTCTCTTCAGTAGCTGAGATCGCTTCACTTGTGAATAGACAGCACAGAGAAATAAATATCCTAAGAATGGAACTAAGGACAAGATAGACCTATTTACATTTAATAGGACTTTGCAGACTGCAGTGGCCCGATCGCAGTGACATGGTGTGTAAATGATATAATTTCACTGGATTAAAAGGAGTTTCTCTTTTATCTGGAATTAGCCTGCAAAAGCTCTGAAATCACCAGATTGTACCACTATTTATCAGGAAAATTCTTACTCTAAACTTCTGAGTTTATCCCTTCAGGCATAGCTAGCCCATATGTAGTCATAGCATTTCAAATTTTGCTTGGAGCATAAATATGAGGCTAGACAATTACAAGGGAGTTTTTATACATCCTTAAAATTTATATTTTAGCATATAATGAGCAAGTGTTCTCATGTATGACGATTAGGTACTCATTTCTTCTGCAACCCAATGGTCATGGATTTTCTCATCATAAACTGTGTACTTTCTTTTCTGCTCTTGCTCTTTGTATTCACCTCTCCATTGTTAAACAATTAAGTAGTAGAAGCTGTTAATATTATGTTAAAAAATTCATCCTATTTCACGGTTTTTTTCCAGTCGTGTTACACTATTTTCATGTGAAAACATGGATGAAAACACTTAGCAAAACAAAAGACATGCAAAATATCAGAAGTAGGACATTTGTAGATAATCTTCAAAACCAATTGCCATATGAATTAAAGAATTAAAACCACCAACATGTTGTAGCTTCTAAGAGTTTTTTTCTTGTATATATATGAACATTTGTTCTGCTTTAAAGGATGTATGTGTATGAAACATTTCTCAATAAAAAGTATCAAAATCATGCCTAAAAGGTCACTCTGAGCTCTCTTAAATGCATGGTATCATCTGCTACATGAAATTAGGGAAGCTAGAAGGATAAGCAGTTTCCTTTAATGGGAAAAATGGTCAATTTCTCCAACAAATAGCTCTGTATGATGGCAGTAAAGATCAGAGAGGGGGAAAAATTGAGGGGAATTACACTGCAGAACCCACATCTTCTCCAACCCCTATGGAAAAGAGCTGTTCATTAAACCAGTTATTCTCACTGGGTCTGACAAGTGTATATTCATGCCAAGGATTTTTTTCCTTCAGATTTAGGTAACAGGTGAATTGCTTATGATTTGCAAGCCTTCACTTAGTATTACTGTCTTTGTTTTTTCTTTAAAGGACACTTACTACACTGTAAATGCAGTGTAGTGAGCAGTATATGTGGCTTATAGCTGAAAAAAAAATTCTGCTCTTAGTTCTTCGATGTTCAAAAAGCTACTTAAAAATATCAGTATTGTTCTGAAAAATATGTTTAATGAATTATTGGGTAAAATGTGTGTTCACATGATGTATGAAAATAATGTTGTATATTCACATGTAAAACAAAAGGCTTTTTCTCAGGATATTAATAGACATCATGAAATTATAACAGCAGGTGTTCTCCTCCTTTGGCCCTAAATTTCATTATATTTATGGCCTCTCATACTACAGATCTCTAAATAAGTCCTGAAAATAAGAATACTCTTTCTGGGTAGGTAATGGCATTTTCTGCTTAGGCAATGCTAAATGCTCTTGGCTTTTCTTGTTCCAGGAATTCTGAGTTAACTAGACCTCCTGGCTCAGGAAAAATGTAATCTCTGGATTTATCAGATAGAAGAGGAATCTCAGAACATCTCAGTGTACCTGTTCTAGAAAAGGAACTGCACAATGCATCATGATCAGCTTCCTCAGGAAAAATAAATAATTATAACTGGTTGAAATTATATCTTCCTATTGTCATTTTTGATTAATGGAATTGCATCTAATTCAAACTGGGGCTCCAAAAATTACATAATTCAGAGATGACGATAAGGTCTTGGAGAGTTCCAAGGTAAACCCTGTATTTTTATATTTTGCTCAGTCTTTTAAGAACACATTTAAATTTAACCACTTTCAATTCAGATGCATGATATAATTTGAGCATGACTTACTGGAGCCTGATTGGGAGTAGATAATCCATTCAACATATTAATGCATTGTATAAGGGAACTACTTTAATGCAGGAATTCTGGTCTTTTAAAATGCTGATGCACAAAGTGCTGAAATATAACTAAAGGATAGTAAAATTATTCTTTAGTTTGAATTAATACAAAAACGGTTGATTTAAACATGTGACTAGAACTATGATAGAGGATCACATTCTCGGTCCCAGAAATGTCTGTTAGCATCATTCAATCAACAAAATGGAGTTTCTGCTAAAACAATATAAGAAAATGTCAAAAGGTGAGTGAGACTGAAGACAAGACCACGGAAACAAGAAGGTACAGCTTCTTGCAGAGAAAACAAGCCAAGGAAACAGTAACTGGCAAGTGGAGGATAGTTAATAGACGTGCTAATCCTTATCCCACAAAAGATATTAGCAATTCTACAGCCAATTATAGATTTCCCAGTTCATTCTGATACAGCATGGAGAAGTAGTATTTTAAGAAAAGGAATTATGACACTTAAACTTAGTATTTTATGTCAAAACACTCATTTACTGCTGATATTAGGACACCCAAGTTAAATTGGCTTTTGGTTCATGACTCATTCACAAACCACTCTTGATTAATGTCAATACACAAGTAGTTAATGTCTTCGGTAACTGGTTTAGCTGAATGACTTTTAGTCACTCTGCTGTTCAGGAACTGCTCATTTTGATTAATCATTATTTGTGGGATGTTATTGGTCATAGAGTATATTTTCTGCTTCTTGATTAGCTGAGTGAAACTTTTACAAAAGATAATGAGTTATGACTAACAAGTAATGAACAGTGAGTAATGACCAATGCATTCCAGGTACAAATTTGGACAACACTGCAAAATCACAGACATCATTTTGAATACTGTGAACACTGGGCGACAAATATTTGGAAATCTCTTATGGTGGTAAGAGTAGCAATAAATCTATGGTCATTCACTTGTGACTGAATTGCAAGAGTATTTCTTGCATCATTCCAACAAGTCTAACTCTGAAATAAATACATAAACTAATGCAACCTCTTTAAAAAGGGTAGAGGTGCCCAAATTGGAAGTGTTTCTAAATAAACTGCTGAGTGCCCTTCTTCATTGGTTCTTTTACATCTAAAGTCTCCCATAATTATTTATTTTCAAGACTCAATAAAAAATAAATCTGCACCTGTGAAGAACATCAAAACCAATTTTCTAAAATGACACATAACCCATTAGTTTTTAACAAAGTTTGCATCTTCTGTATTGGCTTTAGACTGCTCAGATTATATTGGTGACATTCAGATATGTTTGCAGTAAATACAGAATAAAGAGCTCTTTTTGCTACAGTAGTTAGCTGCTTGCAAAATCTAATTAAGGCTTCATACTCCTTAACCATTAACATTATTCATTTAATAAGCACTAAATTAGGCAGACATATGTGTCATATATCATCAGGAAATCAAGCACAGAAGGTCGGGACTTTTATGACTTTCTGTGTTATTTGAGTTACAAAGACTAAATCCCATACACTCAATTATCTTTCCCTGTTTTATTTTATTTTATTTTATTTTATTTTATTTTATTTTATTTTATTTTATTTTATTTTATTTTAGGGACACAGAAGGGATTCTAAATAAGATTCTAAGACATTCTAAAATAAACTTGTTGGGGGTGCCCTGTTTTAAGGCTGAAATAAGATAGGGATTAACTTTCACTGAAAGCAAAACTAACTTGACCATTGTGCTCCCTTGCAGGACCTACCGGAGAAACAGATGCAGAACTTGCTGCAGTTTCATCAAACCCGTTAATAGGTAGTGAAATTCCTTCTGTTCCTAGCTAGCCATCATGAAAGATGCTATAAATACCATTACTACCTGTATATTCTGCATTCTTTTTTATTTTACCTCATGGATGCTGCTCTGAAATCCAGCACTTATAAGTTAAAAGGAACCTTGAGGAATGCATAGAGGAATTTCTCTCATGGGAGTGGGAGCTGCAGAGTTCATTTATTTAGGAGGTGAATCTGGATAGCACTATTTCAAGAGTGAAGTCAGAATTTAAAACAACTCTTCCAATGGCTGCATTTGTTGTGCTGGGCTTTGTTTAGTCAGGTGGATTTCATTCCTGCTCTTCACTTTCTCTGATGTTTAAAATGGTTCCTAGAAAGATAAATCAGTTTCTCTTTTCATATAAAAAGTTAACACAAACAGCAGATAACTTGCAGAGACTTCAAAGGAAAATGACAAAAAATGCTTTGCAGATGTAGAAGAAAACAAACCCCAGCACTCTTCATCCTCTCCTCATTTCCTCAGCTCCACAATGAACAGGCATGCTTAAGTAAATTTGGCTGAAAAAGCCCAACTGAATCTTCAGAAAGCATTTTATGTTCAATTCAGTGCTGGAAAAAATAAGAGTGGACATTTTTCTAATCTCAGCATCAAAGCGAGTATCCTACTGTTTCTGAAATGTAACCCTGGAATTCAATGAATATAAATACAAGTGGTAAAACACTCTTATTTTGAAAGCAGAACTGAATGGGGTTTTCGTTATCTAATTTTAAAATAACAATTATTTTTGGCACAATCATTCAGCTCCCAAACAAGAACATGAAAATCCAGCACAATCCATTATTTCTGTGTTTAACCAAGTCACCTGCCTCACTTGTGTCTCCCATTATAGAATTTACCATTCAGTTGCTTAGGCGCACTTCCGTATCATGGCAAGTATTTTACATTTTTCAGCAAGGTGCTGTTAATAGTGTATTCCTTAAGTGGTCCAAGAGTAACACTCTTCAGCCAGCATAAAGGAATCAACTCTTAAGATGACACAGTAGATAAAAAAGTGAGAATAATTATTCTGTGACTCAAAATGTGACGGGTTAACCAGTGTTTTTAAAAATTAAGTTTCTGTTTGCAAGCCAGAGCAAAGAATTTTAGAAAGCCAAGTGGGACATCTAATGTAGCTCCTCAGTAACTCGAAATCACCCTGATTTTGGAACCATGTTACATTCTGAGGCTCATCCATTTTCTGCATGTAGCCTGAATGTTCTCCCCATTCCCAGAAACTTTCTCCTCTGAATTGTCTTAGTGCCAAAGACCTGTAGGTGGGGACAAAGCAGATACTGACACTTCTTTTTCCTTACATCTTTTAGAAAATCTGACATTACAAATTATACTCATTATCCCTTGTTTTTATTTTCTGAGCTGTGCTGTTTTTTTCTCAGGCCCTCACACAGATCCTGTCACCCAAGAGGAATAGGAATGTCTAGGAAGAAGTCCTGAGAACGCACAAGCCACGATTTTTTCCTTCACTGTGCAAAAAGATGCTCTTCTCTGGCAAACCCCGGCAGCAGTCAAGAGGGGTCTGTGACTAGGTCTGTGTGCTATTTGTATGTAGTGGGTTGACCATGGATAGACAACAGGTGCCCACTAGGCCATTTCCCAGCTGAATAGCAGAGAGAAAATAAGGTGAAAAAAGACTTGTAAGTTGAGATAGTGCAGTTTACTGAAGCAAAAGTCAAAGTTTGCATGCACGTAAACAACGAGAAAACCCAATAACTTTATTCTCTAGTTCCCATCAGCAAGTGATGTCCGGCCACTTCCCAGGGAGCAGGGCTTCAGCACAGCTGGCAGTTGCTCTGGAAGGCAAACACTGTAAATAATGAATGACCCCCCTTTCTCCCCCTTTCCTTAGCTGTTATGTCTGAGCTGATGTCATACAGCATGGACTATCCCTTTGGTTAATTTGGGACAGCTGGCTTAGTTGTGTCCCTGCCCAGGATCTTGTCGAGCCCCATCCTACTGGTGGGGTGCAGAGTGTTGAGCAAACAGCTCTGAGGCTGTGCCAGTGCAGCTCAGCAGTAGCCAGAACACTGGGGTGTTATCAGCACCTTTCTAGCTACCAGTGCGAAGCACAGCACTGGTAGGGCTGCTGGGGGAAAAGGAACTCCATCTCAGCCAGACCCGATGGAATGCAAAGTGGTGCTGATGAATAACTTCAAAATAGACAAATCAAAACCATTGATACAGCTCTGCCTGGTGTCCCACATGGAAGGGGAGGTGCAAATTGCTCAGACGGAGAAGTTCTCAGCTGCATTATGCTTTGCAAAGAGGAGATGTAGAAGAAGGGCGGTATAGCTGGAACTCAGAACCATTTGTTTTAAAGAAGCCAGAGGACAAAAACAGTGAAAAAACAACCCAAATCTGATTTTTGCTACTGCAAAAATTCACTCTTCCCCTTGTATTTCTCCCTTCTGTCTCCAGACATTTGCTGAATTTTTCCCCATTTTTAGGATGTTAATATTAATTTTCCCATGCAGATGAGTTATGATGCCCCATTTTATTAATCTACCTACTTAATTAAATTAAGATGTGATCCTTAGGCGTTCAAATACATTGTCTTTATGGTACAGCCCGCAACAGAGTCTCACAGGGCCCTACATACATAACTTGTATTAACAGCAGTGATCATTACCTAATCAAGTGTCTCACAGATTAATGAAAACCAGATCCCTGAATGTCTCCACGAGCTCCTCCAAAATTCTGGTTTCCAGTGACACAAGGACCCTTGAAGCTCTGACCGTCCATGGAGTAGTTTTTGCAATGAGTCCAGTAGTGGTGTCCCTTTCTGACACATATAGACCTGTGAAAGGAGATTTAGAAATAATTTCAGCTGCTTTGCTTCTCTTTCATTAGCTTTCCATGTATGCATTTGTAAATATATGTACATACACGTGATAATGTATTTATATGCATATCTCTGATCATACATTCATTCATGGGCATGTAAGTGTTTATATATATATATATATATATGTGATTCCACACATTATATATTCACAGTCACTGTGACCATTAGCTTACTTCAAAGAATGAAACTTTCACTGATATTCTGGACCAACATCTCCTAATGACGTATTCATGCATAACTGAGTAGAAAAATCAATAACTAAGTCATGACTTACATTTAAATACACGTTTCTTTATATCCTCTTTAAAATAGAATTTTTCTTTAAACCTTTGATATAAATTCATCTTCTTGCACTACCTCAGTTGTCAGTGTGTACTGAACTTGCTGAACATAAGTCATATTGGCAGTATTGAGTGCATTTGCTTCCATGTGTTTTATGTAATATGGAGTCTTGGGCCTGACAAATATTTGAGCTGGAGACCATCTAGCAATTTCAGATATTTCAGGCTCACACCAAATAATTAGGTAAAAAATTCTAGATTTAGGAAACAGTTGGAAAACTCGGTTTGAGCAATGGTGGATGAAGAAAAAGGAAACGAGGCTGAAGGTCTAATTAGGAAGGCTAATATATAAAGACTTTCTTTGCCTGGCTAAACTGTGTGACCAGGGAACAGATCGTAGCTCAAAGGTCCTGCTCTGCACTTCAGCTGCATCCCAGATGTGTATTGGGATGAGTCTAACTTGTGCACTGTTCTCTCTGTCCTGCTCTTCTGTAAGAGGAGCACTGAACGCCGCACAACAAAAATGTGAAGATTTCACAGAAAACTCTTGGTGCAAAATGCTGCTGAGCAGTACCAGCCACGTAAAATAGTGTGGCTTTCTAATCCTGTATGTCTTCAGAGAGATGTCTTTATACACAAAATTTCCACAATTGAAGAATTTGTCTGAAATTCACATGGTGACATGCTTTGCTTTTCATAGTCGCTATCTGTTTGCTGGTGCAATGATCTTTTGCTGCTTTTTAAAAAACAAACCTATGGTTTTTTCCATGAGAAATAAATTCCTCTAGCTGCTCTCCTTTTTTTTTTTTTTTTTTTTTTTTTTTTTAACATATTAGTTAAACTCCTATTTGCCATTCCAAGACTGAAATTAAGGAAAGGGATATTGTTATGTCTTTCCCCCTGTATTTTAAGAAATATTAACATTTCCATTCTTTGATGTAAAGTGACACCTGACAAGAAAGCACTGTCATGTCAAGGTGCACTTTCTACAGATCTCCTAACAAGCCCCAGAAAAACAAACTCAAACATGGACAAATTACATGTCTTTGAAAAGGCATACCTTACGGTCTCTTTAAAAATCATTTTCTGAAGATTTCCTCTTTAATAAGTTTTGGAGCAGTTGTAAAAATCTACGCATTATCCAAACTATATACGCTTTATCACTGCAAACCATCTGAATTTTGAAGATAGAAATCTGGCACAGAAAGGCTGGGAATGTCTCTGAAGACCATATTAGGTGAAGCACAGAATCATTGCATCATACAGTTTCATTCAGAAGGGACTTTTAAAGAATATCTCCTCCACTTCCTCCTGCAATAAGCAGGGACATCTTCACCTAGGTTACTCAGAGCCCCATCCAACCTGACCTTGAATTTTTCCAGGGATGAACCATATACCACCTCAGAAGGCAGTGTAGATCAGTAAATAAGGTGTTCAGCTCCTAATCAAACTCACTGCATTAGCTGAAAGACAGTTCTTGAATCTTCATACCTCATTTTGCACAGACTCAGTGTTCCTGTAATGTCTAGTAAGGATTGCATCTGAGGTTGGTGATGAAAAATTCTTCAATTAAAATAAAAGTTAAAGTAACTCAGAGTGCTTAAATAAATAGACTTTATTGTGTTATGAAGAATTAACTTTTAGCAACAAAAACCTTTTCCATATAACCATTGTGAAATCAAAATGTAATTGCACAGTATCATATTGACCTCCATAAATAGTATGCTGCATCACCTAAGATTTAAGGACATGAGAGTCCTAGTGAAATTAAATTCTAGGTAATTTTTCAACACTTACCAAAGAAGAAAATTATATTGGGGTTTGGCCAATGAATTCTTGCTGCTCAGACTCTTGCCCAGCAAATCATACAGTAATTCTTTCCAAGCTGTGATGAACTTAAAAATAAGCTGCAGTTCACTGAAAAATATATGTGAATTCTTGCACTTCATAAAGAATTCCTTCAGAAAATTCTGGCATTCCTGACATGATCTAATCTGTTCATTGGCAGCAAGTGCACAATGGCAGACAAAATGTACCACGGGCATTTCTGTGCTATGCCAAAATAATAAACAAGGCTGTGACTCGCTGTACTGAATACAAGCTTCCAGTAAGTGTTGCTAATAAGTCAGTAAAGCCTCTGTGGTATTGTGGTACCAACAAGAATTCAAGGGGTAAAATGCATGAGATAATATCAGTCTATCATGTTTTTTACACTCTTGGGTGAAAAAAGTCCTGGCCTACTCATGCCCCCAGAGCTGGAGTTATCAGTATTCTGCTTCTCACCTCCAAGGTCAGGATTAATTTCCTTTTTTCAATACTTTTACCTGTGAAGAATGAACTAAATAAATGGAATCGACAGATAAAGTATTTTATGAATAAATTAGGAAGTCTTTCCCTCCTGTCATTGTCACCTCTTGAAGTGACAGATTAGCTGCTGATCTGAAATCTATCAAGTGAATTCTTGAGCTAACGCCCTCCTGCCCTCCCAGGAGAAAACCCTAGCTAAATAAAAAACAGCTATAAAAAGATCTTTCTCACAGAAAGCTAAAGATGCTGAATCTTTGAGCTGCAGGTCTCACTCTACCACACAGATTCAAACCTTATATAGGCATTTTCTCCTGTGAGCAGTAATACTTTTCCTTTCAGAAAAGCAGGATTTGTAAAGCCTGACAGGCTCCACAGACCTCCTTATTAGTTGACATTCACTAAGTTTTAACTAAGATCTAAATCTATGTTGTTTATTCACACAGAATGTGCCTTTGGTCTTTATTGCTAATTAATTCACTTTGCAAACTCATCTGCCTAACGTTTAAAGTTGTTTTACAAACAGGAGGTTCAAAGTTGAGGCTGCCTCTTCATCTTCAGTGTACCTAGCTTGGTCTACGTGTTGTGGCACATATGGAATGTAGCATCGTTCATTGATCTAACACACTCAAAATATGTAGACACCAGGGAACAAATTAAGGGCAAAATCCTCCTCTCAGATCTGTTGTGCATGGATCAGAGATAAGCAGTACAAATTAGAGCTTTTCTCAGCTGCAATGCACAAATGTTGTTTCATGAGTTCCCCTCTAGGCTTCAAAAAGAGGTTGTGCTGTTTGTGCAAAACATCCTCTTTGGGCCAGGCAAATCTCCAAGGGTGTGTGGTCTGGCCAAAAAAAGACCATTTTATCTTTCAGGTCTTTGCTCCCATTAGACATTTGCACACGCACACTTCACTGAACATGAGATCGAATCAATACGAGCAGGCCTGCTCAGGAATGAAACACGAGCACTCAATAAAATAAATAAAGAAAGAAATATGTGTACAGTCCCCAGCCTGATGAAGAATTCAAACTGCCTCAGAGTGTTTTTACAGGTTTACACATAGAGCTTGTTTAATTTTCTGTTAATTCCCTGTGTTGTGTGCTTATTGCAGTTTACTTTTACTCTAATTAAAATAAAATATTAGATAAGGTTGCTGTGTTTATCCTTCATCAATATAGCCAGGAGAAAGCCAGTGCATGGGTTAATGATGGATTTTCACCTCCCTTTAATGTTCACAGTGGCTGTGAATTTAGATTGCTGCCTGATTAAAAGGAAGGTTGTACTGCATGCTGTACTACACGTGAAGCATGTCTGCTCTCGGGCCCAAATGCTACTTGGCTGGTCAGCAAGGTAGGTTCTCATCAGGGTTACCTGGGATCCAGGGGATGACTATTCCTAGTGAGACGAATACTGTGATATTTGTACCCATGATATGTGCAATATTTCTATTTGTGTCAGCCAGAATGTTGTTTCCCACGTACTGGGAGGAGCAATCTTGTGTTTTGTCTTTGAAATAAGATGCTCTGAAACAACCAAATATATTGAATCAATTTCCAGATACAGCATCAGTGACTGGTACACTTCTAGGGAGGTGTTCACAGTGTTTATGCTCCAGTAATCTGTTCCCAGGAAGAGATCCATCATTTCAGTGCTCTGGACATCTCGACTCTGTGCTCTGGGAGGGATTTGGGACTGCTGTCTTGGAAGTGGGTTTGATTGATATAGTGCCTAAGACAAGGGAATAGTGACTGCTCCAGTTTCTAAAGAAAATTCTCCAGCTCCTGTGAATATTAAGAATAGCTGAAAATCAGATTATAAATCCAAGGACATGTACAAAGTACAAAGTAGGTTTTACACTACTGCCTGCTTTAAGCAAAAGGCCTTTCTTCCTGCCTCTTTGAATATTGAAATCATTGAAATGCCTCATTAAAATCATCACAGCTAGTCTGGATTCTTCTTGGTTTGTAAATGTAGGTGAAATTAATTTGAATTCTAAGATTTGTATCTTTTGAATTTACAAAATACCCAAAGCCAGTATTTATTTTTAACATGTCACTATTGTCCTGCATTGTCAATAGAAGATTTTTGGATACTAAGGCTGTTGCATATTTCTCTTTCAGCTTCTGAAAACCCTTTTTTTTCCACTGGGACAAGTGCATGACTAGATATTATTTTGATACCTTTGCATGATAAAGACTCCTTAGCTGAGAACAGAAATACACCCTTATCTACTGACGTTGTTTATGAAAGAAATACAACCATCAAGAAAGATAGTGTCTTTTGTTTTTCTAAATTGTTTAGTTGAAAAAGAGACTGTGATCCACTGATATACAAGTAAATGTCCCACGTTGGCATTTCTCTGCCTAGCTATCTCTCCAATTCTGGAAATTACTGATCTAAAAAAACTAAAGGTGGGAGGCAGAGTTTCTGTGGGTGAAGCAGGGCACTTCAGATATCATCACAGAGCCTATTCACCAAATTACTGCAGATAAGAGACTTTTCTTTGCATAAAGGGCATTTACAGTCTTCTCAGAATTGCATTTTTATCCCTAAAGACTGAACAGTATGATTAGGAGTTCAGTATTTGGCATACCAAAGAGAAGGAAAGAGACATAGTCTCATTCAAATGCACTTGCTCCTAGAAATTTAGAGTGCTCTTTTTTTTTGTAAATATGCACACAGCATTAGGTGAAGGACTATGGATTTTTCTTTGCCTGTAAACTATTCAGAGGATGGTGATCTTATCTAGCTCATACTTTTTAATACAAGAGTATTTTTGCTCAAAAATGCAATTTGTAAATGAGTTCTGCACAATCACATGGCCAGGTGCCAGTGTCTGAATATTGAGTCTTCTGTACCCTATTTTTATAACCAGAAATCTACAGGGTTTTATGTAATTTGAAGCACTTTTTCATAGAAACAAAATGTTTTGAAAAGAAGGTGGCCTGAACACTGAAAAAAGATGTTCACATAGCCCTACTTTAAGCTATAAAAATTCCAGCCTCCTTCAGTTTGAAAGTCAGTGGATGAAGAAGGTAAATTCTAAGTATTTTAAGAAGTTTTTAAGAGTATAGAAGGCATTTCTAAGGTGTTAGAAGTGCAAAGATACATGTTTTTAAATAGTGAAATCAAAGGGACATAGTTTTACTCCTGTAGTCTCCAGAGTAGCCCTCCTGTGTAAGACAATCCAGATGTGGATCCAGGTTGACAAAGGGAACTACACACCAATGAATGACAAATATTTGAGACTGAAAGGAAAGCTATTGCAAAAAAGGGTGACTGCAAGTCTTTCCCAGTCCCACAAGTTTCAACAGGAATAAGTATCTATTCAAAGTCTAAGGTCCACAAGCATCTACCATAGCAGAAGGTCTCTACTCCTAAAGTTTTGAGGCTTGAGAACAGAGTCAGCACCAAGTTTTCTTTCACTCTGTTCATAGGAATAGATTTCCAAAGACAGGAAAGATGCTGATATATGGTGATCAAGCTTTGGACCACTGTACAGGAGGAGCATAAAAAATAAGCAACCATCAACGCTAGCAAAACAAGACCCTTAGGAATTATCTAAAGGTCACAGAAAATGAATAAATATTAATGCACTTACTATGCAGAATCTGAGAAATATGCTGTTATGACTGAAATATTATTCAAAGACAAGTATTGTAATTAAGGTTTTTCTTTACCCTAGGCAGGGATAAAGAAATGCTGGGTTGATCCCCAGCCTTTAGCCAGCAAGTGCTTTTTCTCTCCTGCTTAATTCTGAGTTCTTAATGCAACAACCCTTTGAGACTGAATGAACAGCTAGTTAATACTTCAAAAGTGTGGCATTCCTGTTGCTAAGCATTTAATTTCCAACTCCCCCCTCCCTTTTCTCTGACTTCCAGGTGCATTCCTGGGCTACACTGCTTGCTAGTTTGTGTAACCCCATGATGGCAGAAGGCTTAAGAGTCCCTAGAGCTAATACAAAATGTATGAGCGTGCCATATCTTGAAATTCCTGCTGTTGGAAGTGCCGGCTTGGAGGGGAGACAGGAAGCCTGAAGGGGAGAGGCAAAGAGAACTCCCAAAGGAAAAAGAAATGGGGAGAGGCAGGGAGAGAAAAAAGAAAGACAATAGAGCATAAAGAGCACAGGGGACAGGGAAGACTAAAGATGACTGGTGCTAAGGGTTCAGCTGAGCACAGAGATGCTGGCTGCCAGGAGGCAAACCTCGCTGAGTGGTGCTGGCAGCCTTCAGAGGGGCACTCACAGCCAAGCACTGACAGTAACCAGGTGTCCATCCTTCTTTTCTTCCAGGACACACACTTGTTTCAGAGGAGGAAGTCTGAGCCCGCCAGGGGATGGTGTGAAACAACTGCAGGCATCATGACTTTGTGCTGTAGGGCCACGAGAGCAAGAAATGGCACAGAAAAGGCTGTCCCTCCCCACACCCAGGCCATGCTCAGAGGTGGAAGTCACATGTGTAAGACAAGCTGCAGGGCACACACAAGAGAGGAGCCTTCTGAACACAAAAGCATCAGCAGCATGATTGTATCAAATTATCCCATTGTGAATGGCTATGAGGACGAACAAGTGGTTATGGCTCTCTGCTTTAGGTTTGGGCAAAATTATGTGGCACACACTTGAGGCCTGCAAGCCTCCAGCACAAGCTGCGCCACCCCCTCAGCCGTAGGGACTCTGAGAGGATAAATAAAATACAGGGCTGCAGCTGGCAGGCTCTGGTGTTACCTTCTGTAATTTTTGCTGTTTTCTTCAGTGCTAGTTTTGCCTGTCTTATTTTAATGAGGCAATTAATATGATGTGAGCTGTGGAAATGTTCATAGAATCACACAATGGTCTGGTTTGGAAAAGACCTCAAAGATCATCTAGTTCCAACTCTCTAGCTGTGGGCAGGACTGATCATGAACACTTCCAGGTGTGGGGCATTCACAATTTCTCTGGGCAACCTGTTCCAGTGCCTCACCACCCTTACAATACATTGCTTTTTCCTAATATCTAATCTAAACCTACTGTCTTTTAGTTTAAAACCATACCCTCTTGTCCTGTGCTCTACTACATGCTCTTGCAAATATGTTGTGTTGGGGGATAGTGAAACTGTCACAAAGGTGCAGGGGCAGCTTCAAACTTATGGAGTTTTTGAAGGTCTGCAGCATTCCACTTACTGAAGCTGAGATAAAGCCCAAAATTCTACTGTTATAGCCCAAATATTCCAGTGAACAACCAGGGCAGAAATGCATACATAGATGAAAACACTTTCTGCACATATGTGTATGGATAAGAGCTACCTTTGTGTGGAATGTGGCTGTCTTTAACCACATTATTGGCAAAATTTGAGGATCACTTGTATGAAAAGGAGAGGAAAAGTGGGACAAAGGATAAAGTCTATTAAATTGTTGATGCACTTTTGGGAGGCTGACGTTACAGGAGGAAACTCAAAGGTCATGTTTAGCTGTGTAAACATGCTGTTGCCATTAGGTCCTAGGAAACTGATTTATTCCACTAGCACCTTCTTTCTTCTTTTCTTCACCCACTTTCTGGTCTGCTTTCTCCTCTGTTAGTTGAAAATGCTTCTCAAGAGCAGGCTCGGCAGTAGTAGCAGAAGCTCTTGTATATTCAGGCAAGCCCCTTTGGCCTTCTCTGTTTATTCCTGATTTCTGAGAAAAAAACCAGAATATTTCAGAGTGGATGGACCATCCCAGGTAACCTCTTCCATTCATGATGGACATTTGCCATCAGCTCCATCATCAGAATAAGAAAACTGGGTCCCACAAGGTGGTAGCAGGACTATATCACACGGTTGTTGCAGAGGAGCCAAGAACTGCAAGGTTTTCCAGGGCCACACAGAGATGTGTGACACCCAAACATTGAGCAAAGAGATGTCTGTGTGCACTGGGTGCTCCTTATTTGGGCTTTGCTAGAGGTAAAGCACACTGGAGGAGGATGCTCTCTATCCAGCCTCTCTTGGACTGAGTGATCCCCAGATTCAAAGCTGCCACACAACCTGAATACTGTTACATGCCTTGTTAGAAAACAGTCAAAAAGCAAGGACTCCCTCTTGTTTCAAAGGCTTGTGAGGAGCTGTACTATGTCAGGCTTGTGGAGGGGCAGAACTGAGGGGGTCTATACAGCAGAGTTTGCTCTGGATGGTACCATTTCGGCTGCTCATTGCAACAGGACAGAAAGAGCCATTTACTTTTATGGCAGGAGTGATGTGATGCATGTAAACAGAAAACACTTTTCCTTTGCCAGAGCACATGGATGAAGCCCAAACTCTAAAAATTATGAACACACTTTTTCATTCAAGTCTTCCTTGTCCCAGATTTGCTCAGCTGCTGTCTTTGGGATATATGATGCATGCCCTGCTGGTCCCTGAGCATCTGCTATGGGGGACTATGAGAGAAAGAGAAATAGGCTAAAGGGACCTCTCGTTTGAGCCAGTGTGTTCCTATGAGGCAGCTCCTGCTTGCCCTGTAGGTATTCCAGCATTTGTGCTGCCTGTGCAGCAAAATGAGGACTCAATTAGAGCATGAGAGAGTATATTCTGCTGGGTTGCCAAGACTGCCATAGGTACAAAGAGCACTGAGGGTACAACAGCACTGGCTCTAAAAAGTATAAATCAGAGCCTGTTGTTGCTGAGGACCCTCTGTATCCCTCTGTATCTCCTCTGGCTTTTAGCAAAGCTAATGCTCATGCCACTGTGTGCCCGTTGCTACCACTCCTCATACACTGTGTAAGAGATGTGTATCTGTATTCTCACACAGACATGCAACTTTTCTTCAAGATCTGTGGGTTCCTCTCCCTTGCTGGCCTCCTGGTATATGCATATCTCAGGAGCAGCTGTCTCTGGCTTCCTCAGACTCCATATGTACCAACAGAGCAGACAGATACATGACACAGCCATGTGGGTGCCCATATGATCGAGTCACTGGCACAACTCCTGCTGCTGTTGTGGTTGAGTTCCCTCACCAGTAATGCTGGGCACAGCTGGGAGGTAGCAGGGGCCAGAGATGATTTGCAGGTGACAATCTGAGTCTATTTTGGAGTGTAAGAAAATGTACAGGTATGTTTTTGCCTGGCTACTTAGGGAAAGAGAAAATGCCCTGGCCCATTTTACCTTATCAGCAAGAACATCGTCTGGGCCTGGATCTGAAAGAACAGTCAGATTCATGGGGGGAAAAAAAAGGCAACCTGGATTCTCTGAATTTTAGGACCTATTACTCTGTAATGGTACGTGCATATTGATTGCTCTCTAATCTTGCATTATAGAAGACACCAGTGATCAGTCCAGAAACTGGCATAAAATGTATGGTTCTGGGTTTTCAAAACACTAAGATGGAGAGGGGCATGCGGGTTGAAAAGTAACTTCATGGAGTCTAGAAATGGCCTCTTAATCCAATCTCATAAATTGCAGACAAAACCTAAGGTCTACATCTAATCACAAGTTCTTAGCCATCCCAAGTCACTAAATTCTTCCAAGAAGACTACAGAATGTCAGCTTCTTTGGTACAGAAGAACAAAACATTAAAAATCCCAGTGTGCCATAGAAAAGAAGAACCTGGATGGGAAAGTGCTCAGATGATTTGCAGAACAGTAGTTTGGTGCAAAGAAGCTGAGGTAGAGGATTGGAAACTCATGGATTTCAGAGAGTGGGCACTCAATAATATGAAAAAGGCAAATTCCTCTTTCTGCTTGCGTAGTTGGAGTTATCCAGCCCCATATAGTTATCAAAGCTGGCAGTCTCCTTTTTTCTTCATTCAGTAATTTCATTTGATGCAAGGGGGACTTTTGGGTGTGAGACTGTACGTGCCTCCCTGCAGCTGAGTCTTGCAGTCCCAAACTATCCTGCCTACTTTAATACGCTCACCTGCTTCTGATTTCTGGGTCTTCAGCAGCTCCTCTCTCCAGGGAGCGACAATGGTACATCCCAATACTGTACACTATGCTTTAAAAGCAACAGTGGCGATAAAGACAGGGGTAATTCAGATTTCTGGTAATTCAGAGGAGGCTTCTGGTCAATAGCAGTGCAACCCGTATGGGATGGCATCCCCTGCAGCACAGTAGCTGGATGCTACTGGAAGCAGCGCAAACAGGACAGCTGCAGCTACAATGGAACTGATCCTGCAAACCTACTGCAAGTAGAACTGCTGAATCATGGATCAGCTGCACTCTAATAGCTCAAAAATCTGGATGTAGAGCTGATGATTACAGCCTGAAGTTGAATATAGGACTGCCTGCTCAGGTAGAAAAGTAAGCATGAGAACAGAAAGCCTGAGGAGTGAGATTACGTGGCTTCAACTCATTCAGCCCACTGTGATTTCAGGTGTGACAGGAACCATTTCTTGGTGGAGTGCATCATCATACTGGTCTGGTGAAATAGAGCCATGAACTCCTTAACAGAGAAAAAAGGGGAAATATTGTTTTCCTATGCCAAATGCATTACCATACAGCAAAGAGCAGCTCTGCACAGCAAAAGAAAACGAATGAGATGCTGCTAGTTTAGCACACCCTATATATATTTTAGCCTAATGCCCTATAGGAAAGTTTTGTTGTGAGCAACCTTTTTCCTCTGTATCCTTACCTTAGTGGTACTGGGCTGAAACTGCTTTTTCAGCTTGGTTGCTGAATTGTACCAGTTGTAACCAAGGTCCTGATATTTCTCCCAAACATCCCCAGTATCAATTCTTCATTTTGTTTTGTTTTGAAAACATAACATAACAATATAATGAAAAACACGAGAGTGTGAGGCAAAGCTGTTTGTAACATGAAGTACTGCTGCTTTAAGAGATGGCTATGCAGGGCAGAGAATGAGCAATGTGCACAAGACTAGAATGAGATGGGATACAAATAAATTATTAAGATTTCTAGGAGGTGGACGGGACATTTTCATCTAGGTTGCAATACGTGTCATCACACACAGCAAGAGGATAAACAGGCCTGGGCCACCTTGATGAAAATTGATAGTGACTTACATATCCTTATTCAAAACCAGTCATATCCCAATTAAGGCATCCTCAGACAGCAATTTTCAGAATAATCCTACATAACACTTTTCAAGCCTTCCTAATCATCAGTTTGTGTTGATTGGAAAAAGGCTTTATTGTGCTGAGTCAGAGATTCCATGTTTGTCTGTTGAATAATTAGAAGGGAAACATTTCCAAGTTTTTCTTTTCATAGTTGCATGGCCATGTAGCCTATGAAATGTGGAGATTTTCTTGTGGAGGATCCCTGCTGTAGAAAGTCATCTTGTAAGTTTTAGCTGGCTGGTTTGGTCAGCCTAGGTATACTTTTTGCATAATAATCTGATTTAATCTTGCAGCAAAATTTTCAAATTCAATAAATCCATAAGGACTTTTGGGTGGCGGGAGGGAAAGTAGTCTCAGATTACAGTGTGAAAAATTCATGCAATTCATGCCCCAATCCTCTCATAAAGAACTGACATTATTTTTTTTTGTTTCCCATTGAGAACAGCAAAGGCAACATCATGGCATCAGGATATATTTCTAATTATTGTTTCAGACAGACATTAGGCAACCAGGAGGAATTCAGACTCTCACATTCTAAGGATATGGATTATAAGTTTCTTCCAACTCCTAACCTCGCAGCATTTGTTGTCCTGGTCCAAATTTCTTGTCAATCTTTATGATGCCATGAAAAGGGACGGCATGTCTGAAGCACACATGGAGAAAGATAATTTATTTTAAAGTTAAACGACTCTCTTTACTTGCCATCACACCACCACCCCTGAATCCCCATTTTACAGCATTTCACAGAGAAAGGGGAGGGTGGAATTCATGCTTTTGAAGTTTCAGTGTTGGAAGGGATATTAAGACGTCAGCTTCTTCATACGCCTTCAAAGAGCAGGGATCAGTTACACCTAACCCACCACACCTAAGCCTGAATTTTCCTTAAAAAATCTTCACTAATTGAAATCTGACCTGTATCGTGTTATCTTGCTCTAATGCTTTCATAAATCTTGTGACTAGATTTTTCTCCCTTATATATAATTTAAATAAAATTTGTGGAGAAGCAAACTGATTTCTCCTGGGCCTCCTTCTCTTGGATTCAGGGGATGACAGACCACCTCCTTTTTTACAAAAAACTTTTACAGAATCAGATGTCATTATCAGTCTTCTTTCTTGCTTTCCTTTTTACCAAAAGATATAAGGCTAGTTCATTCAGCCATTGCCTCCTTGGCTGATCATTCCTGCTGCTTTCTTCTATCTCTACTTGGTATACATCTGTCTTTAAGTGCAATGCCCTAAATTGGATGCAGTACTTCAACTGAGGTTTTTCCAGTGGCAAGTAGAGCAGAATAATTTCATTCCTCTGTCTTACAGCCAACAGTGCTCTTAAAACATCCCAGAATGTGATTCATTCTTTTGAAGCAGCCTCATATGCAATTGTGGCACATTGTAAACTTGGAATTCTTTTTCCACCCAGTTGCTACCAGGCCTTTTAAAATCCTCATCCCCACTTCCAAGGCTCTACTTGTCCTTTACAAATCTCTGGTTTTCTGCTTTCAAACTGAAGATGCTCACCTGGCTTTGAAATCTTATGCAGTCTTTCAAATGCTGAAACTCTTAAGTAATGTAGGTGCTCTCTCTGCTCTACTGGCCACATCGACAGTGACAGTATTGAACAGAACATGGTCAAAAGCAGATAGGACTGCTGAAAGTGCCCCCCCACCCCAGGTTGACCACAAACTGTTATTAAATACAGTTCATCTGAGACTTTTCACTGCCTTCAAGCATTAAAAGGAAAGGGAGCTCCTTTGACAGCAATAAATAAATTATAACTTCAGTTTCAGTATGACTCAGTTAGACTTGCAACAGACAGAAGCAAATTTCACCCAAGCAATTGTATCTCAGGTTGCACTAATACAAGTAATATTTTGAATAAATCTGCTGCTTCACTTCAGCAGAAGAAACATACTAGCTTTAGCTTGGATAAGCTGCACTGCTTTTAAAAGACATAAATGCTTTGAGACCTGTTAGTATTTGAAAAACACACAGATTAATTTGTTGTCAGCGAGCTTGAAAATCTGGACTTGGAAGTGCATTGCGAGGCAGAGAAGTACAGTAAAGATATATGTAATGTAGTCTGTCAGAGAGAAAGCATCCTTCCTCATTCTTGAGAGGTACTTTTGGAAGCTTTTGTGAAACTTTTGCTGTCAGTGCAAGGCACACTGAAACTCATTTGTTTTTTGCAAATGAGAGTGTTGGTCACTGTGGTTGAACCCTTGACTGAGAAGAAAGGATAAGAGCACAAACCAGCTGCGAACAGGTTGAGAAATTGTGGGTAAAAATCAAGTTCAGAACCAACAAAGGGTACCTTGCTGTTGATGTCTGCCACGGGCACCTGATCAGGGGGAGCCTGTCAATAAGGCCTCGTTAATCCAGATACAGGACGCATCCTGCTCGCAAGCTCTGAACCTGAGAGGGTATTTTAACCACCCAGATAGCTTCTGGGGTAGTAACACAAATGTCTGTGAGCAATCCGGGCACTGGAACTCATTGCCCACAGAAATTGTAGATTTCCCATCCCTGAAAGTGTTCAAGGCCAGTCTGGGTGGGGCTTTTACTAACCTGGTGGAAGGTGTCCCTGCCCATGGCAGTAGCGGTTGGAACAAGATGATCTTTAAGGTCTCTTCCAACCCAAACCATTCTGTGACCCTATGATGATATATTGCTACATCTATTGCTCCTTTTTTGGTACAACATTGTAAATATAGGTTGAAGACAGCCTTTGTTAACATTGAGAAATTATTACTTGGTGTTCAGGAGTAAGGGGCAGTATTAGAAGAAATTAGAAGGTTTTATCTCCTCGGTAAGTTCTTCCTTGGTTCAGCAAGAACAATCCTTCCTCACCCTGACTTCTCCTAGACATCCCTCCAAAGACTTAGGTAACATCTGTGAAACTGGAAACATGCTCTAAATATCATTGCTAAGTCTCATTCTAGTGAGTATTTTTATTTACTCTGAAAGAGGCTCTGGAAATGCAGCTGAAAGACAGCATATTCTTACAGAGAGGTAGTCTTTAAACAGCAGATTAAAGCATTACCTTGTGTAATTTTTTATTAGTATTGCCACTGTACAAATCTGTAGACATTTCTGTCAATGCCCTCCCTCCTGAACCGTACTGTGAATGAAAGTGATACAGAGACCCTGACTGGTCAATCAGCATTGTGGCCATCTTCAGTGAGTCTGAGGCTACCTTGGCTCCCACAGCACATAATAAAAGCACTCAGAGAGACATGCACAACAGAAACTGCTGCTCAGATTTTAAAATGTCCACTCCTTAATCAATTCCTGTGTCTGAGTGTTCATTTTCAGGGAGCTGCTGATGCCCTCATTTACCATTCGGTCCAATTGGCATTGATGCTTTCCAGTACATTACAAATTCAGGATGAAGGTACTTACTTAATCTGAGTACATAAAATCAGTGACCACTTCTGGCCCTAGTACAAGTAAGAAGTTGCATTGTTATGAATTGTTATGCTTGCAGTTAAAGGCAAAGGGAGCAATTTATTAACACAAAACAGGCACCACTTCAATGGTACTTGAAGGAGCTGAAGTACTGTCCTTCTCTAGAGCAGAGGTGAGGCTGGTATCCACGCTGTAATAGCCAAAGATGCAGGGTAAGTTGTGAGCATAGGCTTTCTCACTCTAAAGACAGGGCTTCCTCTTAGTTCTGATAACCACATCAATATAAAGTATTTAATAGATACCCCAGGCTGAATAATGCTCTTTAATATCAAGTACTGAAACAAAAATAAGCCAAAGAGAAAATATATCTTCTTTTTTTTTGCATGTACATTATGTAAGCCAAATGCTATTTTCCAATATTGCCTTTTAAAACTGATGCGCCCAGCTGTTTAAAAAAAAGCTGCACTGAAAAAGAGCCTCTCATCAAGAATGAAATGTAACAAAAGATAGATCAGGGGAAGCTCAGAGCTCTCCATGACAAAGCGGAGGAGAATGAAGCTGGCTTGGTTCCTTGGGGCTGGCAGTTCTGGAATTCCCTTCATCATAAGCACTGTTTCACTTCACCTCAATGAGTCATGCTGGTGAATCCTGAGGTTAATTATTAGATTATTCTAATACACATCAAAGGCTTTTGGAGGCTCCTGAGTCTTCGCAGTTTAATATGTTCATTTATCAAGTGCAAGTAGGAGAAATGAAAAGTAATTAAATGATTTTTTTTAAGACTTTTAAAATTATCTATTATTTTCAAACTCCGCTCATTGGACCATCTCTGTGATGCTGCAGAAACTGCAAAGTAGTAATAAAAGGCATAACTGGGTTGCAATAGTTTGCAGGCCTTTAAATCATGAATTGCTTGGCACTTGAATTTATTATTTGACATGTGATAGCATCAAAGATTATTTGGATATTCCTCAGGCCAGAGTAAGCATGCACTTAGGTCCATGATTATCTTTCCATCCAGTTCTAAAATCACGGAATGGGTAAACTTGGAAGGGACCACAGTGGGTCATCTGGTCCAATCTCCCTGCTCAAACAGGGTCATCCTAGTGCACATGGCATAGGATTGCATCCAGATGGTTCTTGAATATTTCCAGTGAGGGAAGTTCCACAACCTCTCTGGGCAATCTGTTCCACTGCTTGGTCACCAGCACAGGAAAGAAGTTCTTCCTCCTGTCTAGGTGGAACTTCCTGTTCATCAATTTCTGCCCATTGCCTCTTGTCCTATTGCTTGGCACCACCAAGAAGACCCTGGAAGTGGTACTTTATTTCCAAAAGGTCAGCTATCCTCACCTTTATTTAGACAAAAAGTGTTTTCTGGCTTTCTAGTCCAACACCATTTCACAGGTACAGACCTCTTCTTTGAGCATCATGATGCCTTGTTAACCATCAACTGGCAGTATGACATGGGCAAAATTCAGGAATACAGAGAAATTACATGTAACAATAGGAACTATAAGTGTTTCTATTGTTTTTTCATTATCTCATACCAGTGAGTGGTTCATTCCCCATACTCTCCTTCATTCCAAGAAGAAAATGCAGTTAAAAAATAGAGTAAGATGAAAATTATCTTCCATGGAAGTGTAGAGCACAGGCGTATTCCTGTGTGCCTGTGGTCCAAAATATAGCAAAGGATCAGTGCTGGCCCTGATCAGTGGCGGCCCTGATCAGTGGCAAGAACTAAATTGAAGGAAATTCGCTTGTTCCTGTCTAAGCAGAGTGACACAAGGCTCTGCAAGGCAGCAGGCTATAAAGGGAGATCTAAAGACAAAGCTTAGGTCTTCGCTTTAGAGCCCATAGTTCCACAGAAAAATTGGGTCCCATTGGAATTTTGCTGAAATAACAAGGTACAAATAGAGAACCATAATGGTCCAGCTGAAGAGAGCAGGCCACTCTGAAAAAAGTCCAAGAATTGCAGTGGATTGGAATCCTTCTGCCATCCATAGAACACTATTGTTTCTTATAGTTTTCTTTAAATAAAGAGGCTACATAAAAGAAAACAGTCCTTGGGGAAATGCGATATAATTACATTTCTTCTTGTCTGATAAGTGCAAAATCAATTCTGCAGTGTTTTACCTGCATTCTGCACTATTCTTTAAAATGTCAGCAAAAGATTTTATTACTATTTATTACTAGTTATAGAGGAGGGAGTTAGTGCATTCACTAAACCTAACAGAGAAACCATACAATCTAATTCCTTGTAAGAAATGTAGTTTTCATATTTACTACATCAGGAAACAATACTGACATAACAGACTGCAGTAGCTCTGAGGGAACTGTTCTGAGCTGCTGCACCAGGAATCTGTGAAATGCGATATCCCCTCCAGCAACAGGTGATTGTAAAGGAATGCCTTTACAGTCAGATAAAGAGATGTGAGAAGAAACTATTGACTTGTGTACAAAAGAAATCTGGAAAGTGGCTGAAGAGTTGAGGATGGAGGAAAGGGTATCAACTCAGCATTTTCAGACACTGAAAAATTACCGTATTTCATCTTGTACATCAAAGATCAGTCTCATCATCGAGCATCCTGGACTTCAAATGTAAACGAAATCACACAAATTGAATATAGACCAGAATGATATATTATTTGCAACATTACTGCTTTGTCTGTATGCATCATATCCATTGTGTATTTCTTTACTCTGAGAATGGATCTGAATTTTAAGAAAAAACAAGACCAAAAATCTCCTACCTAAAACATCTTCCTTTCTTCCTTTAGGCATTCCCAAACAATACTCTCTTTTCTATGAAGGTCTAAGAAATCTCCACTAGTTACAAAACATATCAGATTCCTAGATTGATAAGATATTTCTGAATGACATACCATAATGTAGGACACTCAGTATGTTGCTTATATTGCACAAATACACAAATAACATTATAGTTTTGTACTCAGGCCTATTGAAATAAGCAGTGGACTCCTTTCCTCAGCCGAACAGACATAAATATCTGTCAATACCTCAAACACTTTTCAACTATTATGCTTCCAAACAACTTTAAACTTCTGGATAATGCACAGATAAGCACTTTATAGACAGGAAGGCAGTTGTAAATTCCTAACGTACGATTTCTACTGATCACACCAGCAAACAAAATATGCTTCTACTCACAGCTGGTGATCTACTGCCTGAGAGAAACTTTAAACTGTTTCTGATTCAGTTCTGCAGTATGTGTATCTCCAGATAGAATTCCTTTCTCTCTCCATTATTCTGGTAGATATGGCAATATACACCATTTTTACTTTTAAATCTCTCACCTTTTTGAAAAGTGTTTTAGTTATGCTGAAATAACGGATTTATTTTTTTCCAGAAAAGTGGTCTCCATTATGACTGTGCAGTAATCCTTGCACAATGTGGAAGGCATTGTTATTGCTCTGACCAATGATCTAAAGGCTTGGCCTGAAAAGTTCATCAGCAACCAGGTTGCAATACAGGTTGTGTAACATCTTGCACAAAGGTCCACAGTGTCCCAGGGCTCTCTGTTTTTGTACACAAAATGGACCACATCTGGGTATAAAGCTACATCTCAAAAGTAAATATCACGTAAGTGCTCACTTACCACAAACAATAACCTGGCCCTCACCTTGCATCTTCGTGAGCATGTGGAAAGTAAACTCCAGAAAGTACCTGAACTTCTCAAAACTGTTACAAGCCTATATTGGGCAACAGTGATCAGAATGACATAACAAATGACCCACAGCATAGGGAAAGAGACTGAATGCAGAAGTGTCTGTACCATCAGAAATTGATTTGATGATTATGTCAGTTACTTTTGGCACTAAGCTTCCTGTGGGTTATTTTCTGATTGATCTTTTGGCCATCTGTGAGTGTTTCCTTATCTATGCTTAATTTTGGAGAGATTTAATGAATGCTTTGTTTATCATAAATCATTCAAAATTTTACCTCATGTGGAATATCTGCGTATACTGTTTGGGTCAGCTTTGATTATTCCTTCTCCCTTTCTGGCAGTAAATGCTGTTGCTGAGCAATAACATTAGTCACAAAAGAGCTGCTCCAAACCAATCTTGATTTGTGAGATAACAGAAGAGAATGCAATTTGCCAGAAAAACCCAGACCTATACGTTTTTGTGCAGTGTACTTTTTTTCCTGGAACATGTTTTTTATCTCCAAGTTTCTTTCAATCCTGTTGACTTACTCATGCTAAATAGGCTGCTGTAGCAACTTCTGCATGCTAATGTGTCAGATATTGATGCTATTTACACGATATCTCATTTAAGAGCTTAAACACACATCTTTTAATGTTGCAGCTTTTACAGATTCAAAGATGGCAGAGAGAATGGCATTATGTCACTTACCATCATTCCTTGTTTTGCTGTGTGACAAAACAGAGTGGCAGCTTCACACTCATTTTATACTTTTTTTTTTTTTTTTTTTTTTTTTAACACATNTTTTGACTAAACATGCTGGTAATATCAGGTTTCATTTTATTTCCTGGGAGATATCTGCGGAGTACACAAAGAAATGGATTAGCATTCTTTTTCTGCATTTGTTTGTAGAACTGGAAATATTGAATCTTGAAGGAGATAGAAGTAAAACCTCTAAGAAAGGAGTTTGGAATTAACTAGCTGCTCACAAAAATATGCATGAAAAAAACCCACAAAGAACTCAGTGGTTTTAATTTAAAAGAAAACATTTCCCTTTTCTCTCCTGAGTCAGTATTATTTCCATGGTATGATGTGGCATCATAATTATACTTTCCTTCTACTCTGCTGTAGAATCAACCAGGAAAAAAGATTAGATAAGATGTGAATTGTGAGGAGGGGCAGAGGCTTTCAAGTCTTCTTCAGTCATTAGGAAAAAGAAAGTGAAAATGGTACAACCCCTTTTTCTTGGGTTTTGGTTTTTTTTTTTATTTGTTTGTTTTTGCCTTTGCCTTTGCAAATCACCTCTGAAGGTTCCTGTTGTCATCCATTCACATCAACTGGAACAAGCTATTATCTTTATGGACTCAAGGTGCTGGTTTCAGACTTGCTATCCTTAAGCAGTGATGCACATCAAGTAATTTTTTATTTATTTGTCTGAATGCTTCAGCTCCCGAGCCTCAGGCCTGCCCAACGTTCTGACAATCAGGGTTAATTACTGTAATGCTTCTCTGGCAGGTCCTTCTTAAAACATCTTAGCAATATTGTAGCTCATCCAGGATAATGTTGATTGCTACCTGTACAGGACTTTGTCAGCATATTACTTCCACTTTGTGCAGATTGGGCACTTGCAATTTGAAGTGCTCAAACCAATTTTTAGCACAGTTAAGCAGCTTGAAAGACGGATTCTCCGACAACAATCAAACTTCTGATCCGTGGCCTTCTCAGGTACCTTCCTGTTTGTTTGGTACTCTAAGACTTACTTCACTGAATACCTTATTGTTTCATCAGTCTGAAGGCAGCACAACACATCTTGTTTCTCATTTTGAATATTTATGTGAGGTAAGCCTCAGTTTGACTAAGTTTGTCTAATTTAAAATACCCTAACAAACAGCTTTTAGTCTACTGTCAGGAAGAGTCTTCCTGTCTTCACTCCTTTTTTTCTATAAGGGTTTGCAAATACTTTGCAAAACTGAAAGAGCCCAGATGGCCATTCCTTTGCTATCTCTACCTCTTGATTTGTCCACGCAACATCTCAGATCTCATGTCTAGACTCTTAGACTAAGATAAAGTGTGACTGACAGTAGACAAAGGAGGAAAGATATAGATCTGTTAAGCACTGACCTACTGAGGGGTGTAGTTAAATGGGGGAGTCCACCTGGTTTCAAACTGACCCACTGAGAAGTGCTCAGAGGATGTACTCAGGTAGCTTTGCTATGGAGTGGTTACCTGCAGCTGAAAAGAGCAGTGTCAGGTAAACACACGACAAGACTTGAGTGATCTAGGTTTCATTCATCTTGCCATCTTCAGCATCTGGACATCAACAACCCCAAGTTACACAGCTTAGCCTTTTAGAAAAGGGAATAATTAAACTTTTCAGAACAGTGTCTGTGTAAGTCTGTGAGACCAGTGACGACCTGCCCAAGCTAATCAGTGGGGAGGGCTGAGTAGAAGGCAAAGAAAATCAGGCTGTTTAACAGATTAAAACAGCCCATAGGTTCCTGTAAACTGTGAGCTAAAAAGTAAGAAGTAAGGAAACTCTTCCAGCAGCTGGTAATGGCTAAATTTATCTCTGATTGAGAGTAAAAGTAAATTAATGTTGATTGCTTTAACTCTTTCCAAGGCAATCCCTTTCATTTAGGGAAATTTCCATCTGCTTTTGTTGCCTTCTTGAGTACTTTCTATCAACAGTGCTCAAACAAGGACTGAAGGTATGATCCAGAAGTAGCACTGCTTTACGACTTTAACCTTATGACCACATATTCAATCTATTGACATAATTACATGTAAGCAATGCTATCAAGGATTAAGTTGTAGCCCTCCTTATGCTAAGCTCATCTTACAGGCAACCCATGAGGAGTCTTTGTACTTAATTTCCTGCTTTAAAAATTCAGTTCATTGCATCCAAATCAAAGTACGAGCTAGAACAGATGACCTGCTGAGTAAAGAGTCAGCGTTATGTAGCCTTGCACGTAATGCCAGTAGACTAGACCAAGACATTCAGTCAACTGATAATTTTACTTCAATGACATTTAGCTAGTTACCTAAAGGCATGGGAATGACCAATGATGAATGAGTGATGTCTAAATGAATTTATGCAGGTAGAAGAATTTAAACCAACATCTCAGTCCAAAGACAAACGGCTGTACCTCTTGGTTTAATTGAGAACAAAGAAAAACTTCATTTCATGGTGCATGTCCATTTCATAGAAATTAGACGTAATGATGACTCACTTTTATGCAACAACAGGAAGAAAAAAAAAAAAAAAAGCTTGGTTTGAGCACAGTTGTATTGTGGGAGTTGCAGATTTCAGGCTAAAATTTTCAAAAGTAAAAAGCCCCAAATGCAATACTGTTATTTCAAACAAAAATCCAAGGGCTGTAGATTCCTAAATCCCGTAAGTTCATTTGAAAATACTAATTTTAAGGTTTAGAGACAATTTTGATGTATATTGAATAAAAATGGTGTGATCAAATTCCATTTGTAGCCTACTGCAAGTAACCTGAACTGTGCTGGGGAGGCACATAGCTATATTTTAGACAGTACAAGAAAAAATGTAAGAGTAGACTTAAGGAAAGAACGATGTCCAGGTGAAGCATCTGGGGTTTTCTTCCAGTGTTGTATTGTGAGAAGTTACTGACTCTTCTTTAAAATAGTGTACCATTTTATGGTCAGCTTCTCACAGCATTTCTTAAGTCAATTTCCACCTCACTGCTTCAGGTCAGCCTACCCGTTTCTTTCTTTAATCATTCACAGTTTTAACACGTCAGAATGTTCAAAACAGCTTGTGCATGGAATATTCAAAGATTTGACACCCAGCTTATTCTGATGTTGTACAATACACATGAGAGTGTTATGCATGAAAGTAGCAAGCTATGATAAATGAAGTTAGATACATTGTAAGTATATAAATATTACAATTAAATAAGGCTGACTCTACCAAATGTCCTTTCCAAGGAAGACACTAATGTCAGGAGGAATTTTCTTTCTTTATTCCAAATTGAATATATGTCGTATTTACCTATTTAGAAGTGTTCCACAGTTACACACAAAAGGAAAAGCTAAGTAAATCTTTACAAAATGAAAAGAGTCCAGAAACACAAAACAAGAAGTTTTGCCCTAAATCTTTACTGCTTATCTACTGATCACCAGTACACACTCTCTTGTTCATTGTAAGGGTGAAGCAAGACTTCAGTTTCCACAGAAATGTAAGAAACATAAGCTAATAGGCTTCTTGAAAAGTTTTCAATGGGCTAAGAGTATGTAATCTGTTGCTGCAGACCAGGTGGTGTTTGGTAATCCCCCCAATTCCTGCCCTTGCATGTATGTTTGAATCAGAGTCTACTAGAAAGAATTTCAGTAAAAAAAGTTACATCTACATGTAATGAGGTTGGGAAGAAAGGAAGAAATCTGTTAAGAGAAGGAAAATGCACTTGGAGAACTAAGCAGTGACAAAGGACTGGACAAAAAAAAAAAAAAAATCTGCTGTGGAAGGAATTTTCACATGCATGATTTTGCATGTGAAACACATGCAAAGATCTAGTGTTACCTCGCAGTAAACCCTGAATGAAACAGCCAATTTTTTTGGTTAATATTTTGATCAAAATCTATTTGCTTACAGTTGCTGCCTTTAGGAGAGCCTTTATGAGCAGTCTGAGCCGTGGAAGTGCTTTAGTGAAGTAGCTTGTAACCTTCTTTAAAAAACAGTTGGAGAAATAGGATCACAGAAAAATTGAGACTGGCAGGGATCTCTGGAGGTCTTTAGTTCAACATTCTGCTCAGAGCAGGCTCAGCTTAGAGATCAGTACTTTATACAGTTGGCTACTGCAAACCTCCAAGTGCAGAGATTGTATGATCCCCTAGACTGCTTCTTCCACTTGTGGGCTGCTCTCACTCCTCTTGTTTAAATATATACTCACCGTAGCTTTTCTTCCTCGTGAGCAGCCTGGATCTGTCTGCTTGGAGTCCTCTGCACGGTCCTAGAAGGCCCTGCTTAGGCCCCCCACGGCTTTCCTTTCTCAAGGACAAAAAAGTTCAGGTCCCTCAGCCTCTCTTCTGTAGGGCAAGTGTCCCAGACCCTGACTGTCTTGGTGGGCCTCGTCTGAATTTTCCCCACTTGATCCATGTCTTTCTTGTACCAGGGTCTGAAACTGGCAGAAATCATCTCCCTGAGCACCTGCAGCTTCTTTCTCTGCAAGGCGTACGCAAAGCACTGATGGTCCTGTTTTTCAACCAGTAATCCTCTGAGAATCCTCAAGCTCTGCCTTGAATTCAGCTGACAGCTCCAAATATGCTACCTGGCATCTGGAAAAAAAAAAATTAAAAATGCTTGTTTTCTTATAAAGTGTGCTTCTATAGCTTAATGCTAGAGACAAGAAAGTGGCAATTTCTTTCCTCTGACCATATGTTATACTTTCTCCTAATTCATCCCACTCCTGCAGAGTTTTTTCCTGACCTAGCAGATTGAAAGCAAGACACTTTTTAGAAGTTATATTACACGGACTCTACACCCAGGAAATATTCATCGGTACCTGAGGCTAAAATGCTGTTTGTTGAGCTCACAAAGTGAAAGCATGCACACTGCCCTGAGAATACTGATTTTTTTAAAACTTTTTTTTTAACTTTTTTTTTTTTTTTTTT
>VZRN01004397.1:1266712-1296380 GCA_013397935.1 Dasyornis broadbenti
TTTTTTTGTTTTGTTTTGTTTTGTTTTGTTTTGTTTTGTTTTGTAAGAAACTGGACTCTTTTCATAGCTTCAGACACGGGAGTTACAGATAAACCAGCTTTGACTCAGCAATAGTCTGCCTGGGATGTAAGGTATAATACCTCTCTCTGAGCTGTCACAACTCCTGGTGCCTGAGCTGTCCCTACAGCACACTGCAGTCACTCCTGTGCAGTGTGGGCATATCAGTATCTTGCATGAGATATATCTCAAGTGTGTTGTAATGCCTTCTGGGTAGCTGCTGGAACTAAGAATGAGCTAATATACTCTCTTCCCTCTGCCAGACTTATTAGTTTAGAATGAGCGTTGTGAGAACTACAGCTACATGTCTGCCAATACAGAGATTTGGGTTTTGCAGTTGGCTCAGAGAAGAGTGAGATCAAATCTGCCCGAAAAAATACTCTGTAGATGTACCCTACCACAATCTCACAGCTCAGTTAAGCTGTGTCGCCTCTACTATTGTTTTTCCCTTTCCAATTAATTTTAGGATTTTGTTCATCTTAGAGGAACAAAGTGAGTTTTCACACTGCGGTTTGTACTTTGTTAAACCAGAAGCTTATTCCATATCATAGTTTCTCTTTCTTCCTTTTACAGACCTTTAGAGAGATAACTCTCTGAGCCAAAAATCACAGACCCCTGTTAATCTGAACAAACCTACACCAGAACTTACTCAAGTTGCCTGCTGGAGACTGAACTCCCAAAATCCACAAATACCCACTCAGCTGATATGAGCTGCTGCTTTCCTTTCCTGACGTGCACAGGGACGTGTCTGGCTCTTGAAAGCTGTTAGACAGATTGAAAGGAGGTGACAGAACTAAAAAAGAGTCTGAGTACAAGTTAGCTTGTTACAGTAGGTCGCCTACACCACACGAGGAGGTGACTCATGGGTAAGCAACTGCTTCATACAGGAGTAACTCTTGGAATTATTTCACAGAAACATTCTTCTGCATTCTGTTCATGATGGGGCAGATCCTCGTGGCTTGCACCAGTGCCCCATCCACACAGGACTACTTATCCCATGGAACACTGTGTTTAACACACAAGCCTGGTGTCATTGCCAGTAGTTGCATGAACCTGCTCGTACATAACCACGGCCTTGTGTGAAAATAATGCAATGTGTCTCTATTTCTAGGAAGAAATTCTGTCGTGAATTTTAACTAAAACAAAAAACATTCTTGCTTATAAGCAAAAAACCCAAGGCTACCACCCAAAATTGGAAAATTCCTTTCCCCTCAGGGCATAGAGTTATTTACAAAAAAATCTTATATTTTTGGTGAATTTCATTCACAGAAAATGCACTGCAAATTTCATGAACTCTGCTTTCTGTTACTGGAGGAGAAGAGCTGTAGGTTAGAGTTTGTTAATGAGAAAGGACATGTGCTGAATAAATGCTGAATATTCAGCTGAATAAATGTTATTCCATGACCATAAGATCTAATTATGTCAACACAAATATTTTAGCACCAAGTAAAAGGAAACCTTAATAAAATTCAAGCAGCTCAATGACAATAAAGTGACATTGAAGCTAAGGGGAATGGAAGTTGAAATAAATAAATGACAAAAAAGCTATATATTTCGATGTAGTTCCCTTTTGTTTTTAAACTAGCTATTATTATGTGTAAAATAAGTGCAATTTCAGATTAAAAAGATTTTTGCCTTTTTCAGTGTGCAGGGCATAAAATAGCATTTCCCTAAGATTTTTTGAAAGCTGCTGCTACTTTTTAGATTATTTTTCCTCTTTCTAAATTAATTCATTGGTTCTGGAAAGTACTTGGCAGCGTTTAAAAATCCCACTGCCACTGAGTCCAAACAGAATCTTGACAACAGATTAAAACTTTATTTTCCTTCTGAAAATCTTGTCCATGAGACCAACACCCTTTAATCCAAACACGTCCATAATCAACTGCTTATTGAACTTCCTTGGTCTTTTTTGAATTTTCTTAATAGCATTAAAAGGAAAAAAAAACCTCACCGATCTCCATAGAGTCAGAAACATCTCCAATTTGTAATTGCAAGGGTTAGACTGGGAAGATGTTCTAATCAGTTTCAGCAACCTTCCTGGTTTACATCCAATCATAAACTTGATACTGAAACACTGAGGGTTTGCAAGAGACTGGTGAGAAATGATTGAAACATTAAGAGCTCTGTGTAAGGTGTTTCTCACAAAAATTTCAAATCAACAAGAAATTAGAGAAAACCATGATGCATTTGATGAGCCACAGCAGACAGAGATGTAGTTTATCAAATGAATTTTTCTGATTTGTTTCATTAGCTCTAGACAGGAACAATACCAACCAGAGTCTGCAAAATAGATCTTGTGGTTGGTGATAAGTTTTCAAAGATTTTGGAAAGATGGAGGTGATGTTTCCCATATAAATAGAGATGTTAAAGCGTTTTAAAGCATTACCGGTTAATAAAGATATAACCAGCAAGCACCTCTTTCTTGACAATGAGAAGGGAAATAGTAAAAGCAGGGTTGGGAGAATTTGTCCGCAAGTTTCCCATAGGAATACATAACCCTTAGTTAGCAAAGGGTCTTTTCCCATTATTGCCCTGCAACTCAATTAAATTGCTCTCACACGGGCTGTGATGGGCCTTCTCTTTCCAAAAAGTCATCTTACTACTAGATCTACCCTGAAATCCAGAGTTTCCGTTTTCACTAGAATTGTTAGCAAAATGATTTCTCATCAGTAATTTTGAACTAGTGTATCTAAAAATCTTACTAAGCTTTTTAAGCTTTAACTTCTGCATTGACATGTGAGTATAGAAGGTTTTTTTGTTAAAAGCAGGATATAAAGAAGACAGTTCAGGAAATGGCAAGCCTTAAAGCACCCGGTACTCTTTTCTGAATTTAAGGTATTACCAGCAGCAATATATTTTAATCATAGCTGATTCTCTGTGGCTGATTAAATAGCTGTTAATCTGTTTTGTCAATTTGAGAGGGCAAGAATTTTGCTGCCCCTGTTCCAAGGTGATGTTGCTTGACTTAGTGTTCAGTGAGCCCCTTTCTAATTTTTGCTCAGAGAGTGCTTAATATGATAGGGAGTATATACTATGTGTTTGCATCCACAACGCCTCCTTTTTGCATCTTCTACACGTGCCATTCAGAATTTCAGTAGTTCACTTCAATTTCAGTCTTGCTTCCCGATTTCATAACCTCAGTAGGATCAGGTGTAGCACTCCAGCAAGCTTAAATTCATGTCTGAGTCAGCACATGGAAATTCCCTCCGAACTCTGGGAATCCTGCCAGCATTTTCAGTATCGCTTAGCAGCTTCCATCAAGCAACTTTGAATACAAACAACAGCTTCTACAGGCTCTACCTCTCCCAGCTTTTGCAGTACTTAGAGTTGTGTTGTACAGTGAAGGAGCCCATGAGCTAAAAGAGCTGATGAAACAAAAGTCAGGAGAAGACATAAGGTCTGTGTTTCTAACAAAGTGAGATTTACACTCCTGGTTTTCCCTCTAATGCTTCTATTCATCTTAGATCGCCGGCTTTGCTTTCTGTCTTATCCATTAGTCACACTAACTTGGTGTTTCTAACATGCTCGTATAGGGACAAACATTCCTACTTCGGGGCTCATCCAACCTCTTTATATGCAGTGATAACTGCTGGGGGTAAGCAAGAAAGAGGATTCACCAGTTTCCTTCCCTTCCAGAGAAAACTCTCTTGTGAATAAAAGCTGCCAATTCCTTTAGTTATGTTTGCAGTCTTTATTGTAAGCAAACCTGCTGAAAGCATTGTTATTTGACAAATATTCATAGAAAGAAAAAAGCATCTACTTTTAATGGGAATAAATATTCAGGAGATTATTCACTCTTTTAAAAAGCCTGTTTATTATTCTCCAAATAAATTGGGGGTGGGAAAGGGGGGAGCAAGGACATAGCGTTCACAGATAACATGAATCTAGTTCATCTCCTAAGTATGATGCTTAGGTTATCATGACAAATAATGTCACATGATCACTCATATGATGAAGGCAAAAAATATCTACCATGGCTATGAGTTTGCACATTTATTACAACTTAGAATTTACTTCTGATGAGACAAATACAGACTGTCTGTGTCAGTCTAACATTGCCTGACAAATAGCCGTTGTATTCAAATATTTGGCACAGGAGGCATTAACCCTGGAGTAGGCTTAACTTGTGTCCATTTGATTTATATGGAGTTCCATTTTTCATTCTGGCTCCTGACAGAGAATTCCCAAATGAAACCAACTAACATAGCACCACAGAGAAGTATTATCTCCTGCTCAGGTGCTGATTCTCCTTCATCACAATAATCAAGCTATTCTCAGAGGGTTCATCTAGCAAAGGTTGGAAATGAGATGTGTATCCAGTATTCGATTTCCTTCTTTATTAAATGGGACTCAAAGCCATCCACCTCAGAAGCTTCACCTCCAGAGCAGGATCATGGGAGAGATACTTTCATAATTTTTATTCTTAGAAAGCCATAAAAAAAGCTGAAAAGTAAGCCAGCAAGTATTACTTTCTAATCTAGAGATCATGACAGATACTTAAGAGGACAGAGTCTATGAAGCAGGGAGGGTCGTACCAAATGGTTCACATATTCTACATGAAATTGGTCATTGGGCAAAATGCATTAAGCATAAGGTCTTCTCCTCCATCAGTTTTGTCTCCTTAGGCTATAGGGTTATGGCCCTCTTACTCTGTTTCTGTGCATTTTCGGTGATTGCATGGACATTGCAAACAAAGAGGACTGGAAATAAAGGGAAGCTCTGGCTATTTCTTTTTATTGCCCAGGAATACATTGTAGATACAGGAGACCAGCAGGGAGCCCCAAACCAAACACTCTAAACTTCCACTTCCGCTTTCTCAAATAGTTTTAAACAAAAGAATTCTTGATCCACTGAACCTTTGTTCAGTGAAATCATCTCCAAAGTGCTGAGGTAGGCATGTAAGTTTTTGAAGAAGCAGGATTTCAAAGGCTGGATTAGCAAAACTCTTCTCACGGGATGCTTTCTGTAGTCTGAAACTGTCCATTAACTCTCCCGTCATCACTGAACACAAGGCAGGACAGGATTTTTCTGTGGCACATCACCAATAGAATAATGTATTCCTGTGGAATGGAATGGTAAAACTACAATGCCTGAGCCGTAGAAAAAATTCAACACCTGAGCCCTAGGAAAATGCATACATACATGCTCAGGTCTGCTAATAAATGGATATGCACTATATTTATATATTACATTGGTAATTCAAGGGACAGAAAACTGTCAGAAGGATCTTTTGTCTCTCTTAATGAAAACAAAGGTGAGTTCCCTCTGGGCTGGAATCCAGAGAGCAAAGAGTCTGTAGCAGGAACTCGGAACAGTGCAATGATGTTGCCAGACCGAAACCTTCTCAACAGGTTGCATGGCATGACAAGGTTATAACTGAGGTGCAGAGCAAGGTCTTTGAATAAAACAGCCCTTTTTTATTGTTAAAACATGATAATTTTGGGGACCCTACTTTTGTGTCAACTCTTGCAATCATTTTTTGTTCAAATATCTAGTATATTTCTTTTCATCTACCTCTTCCTCTCCTCTAGAGATGACCCCTTCTCTAGTCCAATATTTTACTTTTCCGCGTCCAGAGACTTCTCCAGGATGAACATATTCCTGGCTGCAGGATATCTGCACTGGATGAAGCAGCTGAGACATGTAAGAAATGGTCATCATAGTGAGTCTAGTCACCACAGCAACCACCCCACAATATCTCCCTACACTTGGCTGAGCTTATAAATATTTTTCCCCTTAACAAGTATTGGGTTGTTTAGCAGTAGGAGTTCTTGCCTGGTGCTTGTGTCCAGGCAGAGGTCTGCTACTGCCTTGAGCTAGGGGGCAGTGGGTTTACCCAGTTATCTGGAAGGGTAATACAACAGCCCGAAAGAAGGATGGGGGAAAAATGGTTTGGACAGAAGCTACAAAACAGAAATTTCTCAAACTTCCATTTTAGAGAAACAGTCCACATAAAATTGACTTCCAACTGTATGGATCCTATTTGAAGATGGAGCAGTGATAAAAGACAAGGAAGCTTAGACACACTAAGTAAACCACATAGGACCAAAATGGCATCAGCCATTTACTACCTTGAGCAAAATGTGCATGATGCTTCTATAGCCCATTATTTTTGTAGTGCAGCACAAAATGCTGTCAGCCATGTCTCTCCCTCTCTCCAACTCAGTTACAGGCTAGGCAGCTACGTGAGTTTGCAGCTTCTGTCCTTTGCAGGCTGCTTCAGAGTTTGTGCAGAGAAAGGATGTTGGCCCCTCTTGGCTCTTTCATCTTCTCTGGAGTGAGAGGTTTTAGTGCTATCCACGTTGTGGCAGTGGTCTTGTAGAGTAGTAGCAGATCTTACAATACAGCTTATTCTTTGTGTATTTTTTTAACATTGTAAACTATCCTGGGGGTTTTATCTCTGCAGCACCTGCTTTAACAGATGCTGGCATTCCCAGGTCAGTCACTGCAGCAGAACCAGTCCATTCTTTGTGGTTTCTCCATCGTTTCTACCAGGCTGTCAACATAGCTTTTATAACTTGAGGGTATGGGATCAAAATAAGATGCATCTGCAAGTGCATCAACATTTAAATGGAAAAACACCTTCAGCAGTGTCTTAGAACATTAGAGGTCACTGAAGCAGACAGACCACTCCAGATATGAGACTGTCATAAGAGGTATAGGGATAGAAAAAAGGTTTATCAACATGGATATGTGCACTACATGCAGGACATCTACAAAATTAACATTCACAGTTCTAGAAATCAGTCATTTAAGGACCCCCTGATTCCAAAAGCAGCAGAATTGATCAAACCAGAAAAAAGTGCCAAACATCTGCTTACATGTTGGTAACTACTATGTTTTTATTCCATTTCTACAATTTATGTTCTTCCCAAAGCATCACAAAAGAAACAATCTAACTCTTTAAAGCTTCTCTAGTCTTTGGTGGTTTTAGAAAAATAAAACATAAAAGATGATTGAATTTGGAAAGTTTTTAACTTAAAAAAACCCCAAACATGAGCAAATCTATTTAACTAGTCCACAGAGCAGCCTCAAATACTTACAGGACTACCAGCCCTCAAAGGAAAATTAATCCCATTTAACTGAGATGTGGTAGTTGCTTATTCCTAATTCAAAGTAGAATTTTTTTTTTTAGCAATATTTGATCCCAACAATTCCACTCACAGAAATGGAAGCACGTCTGTCTCTAGACTAATACAGCAAAACTATGCTATGGTCACATATATAGTCAAGTAGTAGAGGAGGGGAAGAGCACAGAGCTTCAGATGAGCCATAAAGCAGTTGCAAGAGACACTTGGACATACACAGTAGGTTACAGATGTGTTCAGGATGAAGCGTAGCACCGGCAGCCCACCAGCTGTGCAAAGACCATGGGCAAAGAGGATGGTAGGAGATGCTGCAGACAGGACAAGTTGTTTGGCAGACCCAGGGGTCTTCAGCTCCTCACAGACTATTGCATAGACAAGGAAAAATGGCTTAGTTAAAGCTAAAAGAGCACACAACCTTGACTCATAAAATGGTCATTAATCCTTCCACAGTCTCTCTGGCTACAGAGCAACAGCTTCTTAAGATATGCTAACTCAATCACTTGAGATATTATGTCCACACCTTTAGTTAATATATTTCTAACATGGCAACTGCTAGTGTTTATCCATTTCTTTCATTATAAAGGTAAAATAATCAAATGACCCTCAGTAAACTTCATGGCTATCTGTCCCTAAATCAATCTTTTTCAAAAGAACTAAATAGAATTATTTTAGTAGAATTCCAAAGTGAAAAGCATTGGATGCATCTAAATTTTAAGAACAACTTACGGTTCATGAGATATTACGAAATTTGTTCACTCCTTCTCATCATTTTATAGAACAGTTGTTGTTCAGATTGAAATTGGACATCACAGATTTATTTTAAATTTGAAAGGGAAAAGTAGGTATTGAATGGGACCTGAGGCCTGACTGTCTATCTGAATTTGAAAATTCAAAAACTCTTGCCTTTTATATTTTATATTTTTAAAATGAGCAATCAATGCTTATGTCTCAACAGAAGACCAAAAGCTGATGCAAACCATGGTGACCTGTTTTAACACTGCCAGACAATGAGAAAATACACTGTGTACATGTTTCATTCTACTATTAAAGACTCTCACACAGACGATAAGCATAAAGGTTTCATTTTAATCAGTCTGCTCGTTGACATATTTTCTCATCATTTTGGAGGGAAAAAATAGCAGTTTGTACTAGACAAAAGTTTGTGGTTTTTTCTTTTCCATTGAAGAAATTAATGTTAATTATTCTTCTGCACCTGCCTAATGGGGCTGAAGTAATTCAATTGTCATATTGTTGTAGATTGTTGCTTTGTGTAATGTATCACCCCTGCTGTTTCACTTGAAAAAAAAATTCTTTACTCCTTCATTATTCAGCAAGGCCTAATGATTATTCCAGCATTTGTACATGCTACACTGTTGTTTTGATTTTAATTGACTTCACTTTTTTAATTAAGTACACCAGTTTGAATGGTGTTGTTGACGTGCATGGTTTTGTCTTTATCAGTATTTGCTTCCATTTGCATTCTGTATCTTTCGGCAATTTATTTAGGTCCGTTCTATGGGAGTACACAGATAGGCACTTTGCAAGGTTCATCATCTCATTTCACATATTATATCTATCTAATGGCCTGAAAAATTTGAAAATATTCTAAAAGTATTAGTTGAAATATACACTACTTTTACCAGTGCTTTTACTTTTAAACATTATGTTCATAACTGAAATTCTCTTAAATGCTAGGATGGACCTAATTTATCTTTTATGCAAGTTGGCTATATTATTTTTAAATTTTGAGTCTACCATAAAACTTCACTAATATATTTTTGAAGTTCATTTGAGTTCGCTTTACTTTACATCTAAAGAAAAAACAAAAAAAACCTTGTGTTGTTAGAAGAAAGTACTGCAAATACTAAATGGGTTTCTGAAACAAGATCAAGATGTTGCTGGATTCCTACAATGAAGCCATGTTAGCTTTCCAAGGGGTAATTTTTCTTCTAAACCTCAAAAAATTTTTAAGTCCTTGGACATTGCTTGGACATCAGGTAACTGATTTCTCGTAAATACTATCCCTTATAAACATTGCATTAAACAAAGTTTTCCCACAGAATTAATTTGCTTTTCCTTCCTCTCTAGTCCCAAGACTTGAAAGCATCTTTCATTAGTTATAACAGCACAGGGTGCTAAAGAAAATGGACTGGAGAGGAAACAATTTATACCTAAGATTATTTAAACAAAAGTGGTAGACATTGCAGAGGCTGAGAAACAGCTTAATGCAAAATTATAGGAACCTTAAAGATCATCTAATTCCAACCCCTCTGCCATGGGTCAGGGACACCTTTCACTGGACCAGGTTGCTCAAAGCCCCAACCAGCCTGGCCTTGGACACTTCCTGGGATGAGGCCTCCACTGTTTCTCTGCCCAGCCTGTGCCAGTGCCTCAGCATTCTCAGAGTAAAGAATTTCTTCCTAATATCTAATCTAAACCTGCTCTTTTCAGCGTGAAGCCATGAGTCTGTTGCACTATTTGTACAGGTTTTAAACCCAAGCCTGGCTTAGTCCAGCTGACAGATGTCTTATTTTACTGACGAATCTGTAAAAGGGATGGCATGACTGTTTTGTCATTGAAACCAGCACTGTGAATGCCAGAGAGAGGAGCAATCCCTGTACATTCTTTCCTGGAAAACCCATTGACCAAGCACTGGCTGTGAATGTAACATGACTTCTTTCTCCTTGGAGCTGTGTTCAGACTTCAGGTCTCAGGGTGTGCCTTGGTGCTGTTTGCTGAACTTTCATCCTAGAAATAGCATCACTAAGAGACAACCCACAAAGTACTCATGAAGTGCCTTGTTAGTGATGCAAGAAGCCAGTTTCTATGAGTCCAGATTGAGCCATATATCACTGACGATGAGAATTAACAAGCGAGGAAAAGAAAGGAAGAATTTCTGTGTAAAATAAAACACAAAGCACACCACTAAGTAAAACACAGCAGCCAGTGTTTCCAGACAGCTTTTCTCCTCCTTGTGTATGTGCATTCAGCATCATATTTCATTGCCAAGATGAGCTTTGTGACTCCGAGTATTTACAACTCATAATACAAATTACAAATTCTTTACAAATGGCAAGATTAGAACCCTCTCTGCTCTGTCCTTGTGCATTCCCTCCTTGGGATCCTTCTCTTAAAATGTTTATGTTTTTGAGGCTTTACAGTCTGATTTTTCAGCTTCCTATGGTAACAAAAAATGTGTTAGGGGTTTTTTAATTGTTACCAAAATCTCAGATTCTCATTTCCTCAGGTTTGTAGGACCTGGTGTTCATAAGAAATATTAAAATTTATGAGATTAATGACAAAAATTTGATCTCTTGATGCTGTGTGAACACAAACTTGGAGGTTTTCTGGACATAATTTCTGTTCTACCTGCAAAACAATGTATCTCTTAAAGAGGTTCACTTTTGGGGTGGCCAATAGTTGAAATGAGCCAGTGACACATCCAACACACAATCTAATATTGCAAGATATTGAAACAATGACACACAGATAGCAATGAAAAAAAAAATCTCATCTGTGAGTGATTGCTAACTGGCCAATAAAAATCAACTTTTCTCAGCAAAGGCACTAATACCTATCCTGGGAATTTAGGGATAAAATTCTATATATTTAAAAAGCCACAGCAAGGAGAATGGAAATGGAGCTAAACTGTCCTAGAGACTGAGGGAAAAGTCCCAGGGAACGGCAGTAAAATAATCTGCGAGAAACTTGGAAGACTTGAGGAAAACAGTTACCGCAGTTCTGCTGAAGGACAAAAGAGAACAGGAATGATTGGCTTCCTCTGAATGTGTGGAGGAGTTCAAGTTGTCATTGGTCCTCTCTGCCAAGGTGAGTTAGAAAGCCCTCCGGGGGAATGTAAAAGAAACTGAAATATTTTTCTCCTCCTCTTTCTTTGAAACAGTTAATTATTTTTTTAAAAAATCCCAGTACAATCATTTCGCAGTGCTATTGTAGGACTCAGCTTTGCACTGCTGAGCATTTTGCTCCAGGAATGCTTTGAGATAGAGGTATAAACAAAAAATCTACTGTCATTGTGCAAATATTAGGGAAATGTTGGGATTTGATTTTTGTCCTAGAGCATGTAGTCAGGCACTGGTGAGAGGTTGCATTAATTTCTTTTACTTAATGTCTTTGCAGTTTCCTTGGCCTAAGGAATGTGAAAGCGAATATCAAGTATCGGTCTGCAAATCCAGACACGGACCTGACAAGCTTAATTATGAAGAAATATTTAAGCAAGTAGCCCTTGTAACAACAGCAAGAACAGTACTTCAGGCTTTCTCCTTGAAAGGCTGCTCCTGCAACAATGAATCACATCAGGCAAATAAAAATAGAGAGCACGCTGTCAATTACTCAGGTTGTTGCTCTGATCATCTGGTGTTTCTGAAACATTTCTTCTCATCCCCATTTCAACAACTTGACAAGGCTATCACATTTTCATTCCAGAAATCATATACAGAAGGAAGAGGAGATGTGGGGACAAGGTGAGGTGGGACCTGCTGCAACACCCTAGGAGTGCTGTCCCCTGCCATGGCAGCACCGGGGGCACCCTGGCAGGGCTGGGGTCTCTGCTCTCAGGTTCCTGCCAGCAGACACCTGGCTCAGGTCAGCCTGCAGCTGTTCCTGTGGGGAGCAGCACAGGCTGCTGAAGTGCGCGGGAGGAGCTGGGGATCCCAAGCTTCCCGCTCTCCCTGTCTGCGCAGCCCCTCAGGCACCAACACCTCTGCTCAGCGAGCTGGGCTGCTAAAGCTGTGCCCACTTGGACGATCTGCACACAGTGGTGTTGAGCCAAGCTCTAGGGGAGCCAGCTGCCACCTGAGCCCATGGAGCAGAGGAATCTGCAAGTGTGTCCTTATTGTGCTTTTTTTCAGATGAATCACACTGTTCTCTTCCTCTGCCCCCAAGCACAGCGCCAGCTCCCCGCTGTCAGGCCTCCTTTTCTACCTACGCAACAAGGCCGTCCTCCAAGGCTGAAAGACACCCTCAGTCCTGCTAGACCGTCCACTCCTCCCAATCCTTGAACAAATCTCCATTTTCATAAAAATCTGTCTTATTGTCTACCCTCCCTATGCCATCCCTTGGATTGCTGGAGTGCTGGAGCACTGCAACTCTGCTCCCAGCTCTTCATCTACACCCCTATCATTCCCTTCATCATTGCCATCCTCTCAGAGCCTCCCAGTGATCTTGGAAAAAGACATGCAGTGCCAGAACACAAAGAAGAGGGAGGCCCACAGCTCAGCTATCACACAGTCACAGTCACAGAATACTCTAATTTGGAAGGAACCCACCAGGATCATCAAGTCATCATCCAACTCTTAAGTGAATGGCCCACATGGGAATCGAACCCACAACCTTGGTGTTATTTGCACCATGCTCTGACCAACTGAGGACAAGCTTTTCTGTGTTCAATAGGAAAATGTCCATGTGACTTCTGGCTGAAATCTCAATTCAGTGGGCAAGAGGTCTGGATCACAGCTATCTATCCAGATGGACTTTTCAGGAAAGCAGAGCAGCAGCTCAGCGGCACAGAGTTCTAGGAAAACATTAGTAGCTGATTAAAAGGGAGAAAAAATCCTATCCCATGAAGATTCGTTCTGCTGGACTTGCAGATGGAATTCAGCAAATGCAAATTTTTAGAATTATTTTAGTGCTCCTTCAGATTTAAATTACAGCACAAACTTTATGGAACTCCTTCTGATATCTAGATGATTATAGACTATTTGCATCTCTCATATTTTTGCATGTTGATAACTTACTACTGTTTTGTTGTAACCCTCTCATTTTCCTGGAGTTTTATTATTTAGAATTTGTAATGTTTTTATTTCATAGAAAAAATATTATATTATTATCTTCTGGATGGAATAATATTTTTAAGCTTCAGCAATTTTCAGTGCTTACAATTAATTAAATACAGCGTATTCAATAGATAAATTCCAAATGGTACTGAATTATTTTTTAATGTTAACCGTGTGTTTTATGGACTTATTTTCTTTGTATGCACTTTAAATATTTTATTGTTTTCTTTTATTATTGCTTTTTATGTAATTTCAAAACAATAGATTCCTTGTCCTGTTGTCTTATAAATTAGCTTAGCATACTATTGCTAGAAATATTGCATGTAAATATTGTATCTCTGTTAATATAAATGGATCAGGATTTCATTTATAGTTTACAATTCTATTACCACCCATTAGACTTTTAGACATGGAAAATTCCATCTCATATTCATTTTTTCATCCATTCAACTAAGGAGATTGCATATATATGACACATTCTTCTACACTGTGTTTAAAGAAATGTTACTATTTTTTAAAAGGACTCAGACTGTTTGCTGTTTCCTTTTCATGTGTTTCTATAAACACTGCTGCATTTTATATACTTTTAAAATTTCCCAAATCCTTTATAACTCCTACTGCTTGCTTTAAAATTCAACCAACACTATTTTTGAAGAACAATAGATACAACATATTTACTTTATTGAAAGTCTATATCTAATTTTCTTGAAGTCTGAATCACACTTTTATAAGGATCTGTTATACAGGGCTTAATTTTCAAGAGGGCCATACAGTGAGATTTTAGGAAACCATTCCTGGCCCTTCCTGCCAAAGTCAGCTTTTCTAGAAACTGCCACTGTATCTAGGCACTTCTTCAGCAGGCACATTCTCCAAAGCACTATGGTGCATTTCCACATCAGTCACTTCCGCTGTTTATAAAACACTTCGGCAGAACACACTTTATACCGTGATAGCATGCGTGGCTATCCTGGGTGATGGGCTCATCTGGCTGCTTATTTTGTTGTCTGAGAGCAGAGCTGTGTAATGTGTGCAGCTAGGCTTGCCTCTTATGTTGGTGAGGTCCTCTAGGTCACAGTTGTATGTTTGTTTTCTCCATCCAGTGGGTAATTCCGTTTTTAATAATGTTTTTGACCCCATTTGCAGATTGCGTGCCATAACTAGGAAGGGATGGGCCCAGCAGTAAGTAATTAAGTCTGCAGGAGCAGGGCTGCTTATTTTTCATTGCAGCAGATAATCAGAATGCTGTTGCTCAAGTGTAAAATGCAGAAATTAATGATCCTATATAATACAGATTAAAGATTTCATTTTAAAAACTATCAGTGCAGAAGAACAAAAGTAGGGAGCCCTGCACCCACTTTGGAATTTCAGTGTATGATATCTCTAACATACTTGGAGAAGCTGCCTGAATACAAACCAGAACAAAATTCAATCATGTAATAGCTTAAATAAATGATCAGATCAGAAATCTTAACTATGCAGCCACCCTCATTGTCACTTAGAAAAAGGCGTTGAGTGCAAACATTCTCCAGTAGGTTTTGTAACCTTCAAGTTTTTATGAGTTTAATAAAGCAGAATGATTACTTTCTATGAGAAGAATAAAACTGTGCATTAGAAAGAACAAAGAAAATATTTCTAACTCCTTAAAAAGCTTGGCTTCAGAGAAATATAAGATTTTTCTAGAAGAGTAACATATTACTCTGAATCCCATAGAACTTTTTTATGCATGTGCACAGGCATCTAGAAACTAAATGTGTTGTTGCCACATTGTAGTGAGTATTATTACAGCCTGAAAGCAGATTGGGATCCCATTTTGCCAGGTGCTGTTCAAGAAGTAAGGATGTAAACAGAGTATAAATAGTAATTTTATGAACAAGGAGACCAGACCATAGTTCTGCTTGTTCTGGTTTGAGTGCAGACAACATACAAAGGTTGTCAGCTGGGGAGATTGGACAGAAGTATATGAGGTACATAAACTGCAGGTGACAAAGCATTCAAAAATAAGGAAATGCTAATTTCTGCACTTTTTTTTTTAAGTGACGAAGAAAAAATAGAGAATTTGAATTGTTTTCTTTACACCAGAGAGAAAAAATTCTCAAATCCATAAAACGTTCAATCAGTATCATGAAATGTCTGTAACATCCCTACAATTTGGGGAGGCACCTGAAGAAAAAAAGGATACTTCTTTGTATCTTCTATTATTTAAATACGAGTAGTCCTAGATGTTTTTTTTGGGGATCATATGTTTAGACTCCCTTTCACTTCTCTGACTAGGCTTATTGAAACTTGTTTCTTCTATAAAATAATCATCTTTCTATTTCATTAAAAAAAAAAAAAAAAAAAAAAAAAAAAAAAAAAAAAGACAGTTTCCCCTTTGCCAAATGTCTTTGGATAGTCTTATTGCCCTGACTCAAAAGGGATCGGACATGATCCTGCTCTGAGGCAGCATTGCAAGGATAAGCTCAATGGGAGTCCCTCCATTGCATTGAGTGACCTTTAAATAAGAAATTTCATCCTTCTCCCAGTCTCTCAATTCTGTGTGAAACTGCTTAGAGAGGAACATGAGAATGAGAGAACCTTAAATACAAAAATGGTTTGTAAATGACAGGCCATCCTTTTGCCATGTAACAATTTCTCAGTCATAATAACAGTACAGACTTTTTTCTTTTGCACCAGAATAACTGCATTTACCTTGCCATTAATAATTCACTACATAATCACTGTGGATTTGAAGAAGAGAGGTTGAACCCTACCAAAAAAAGAATCCGACACCTACTGTCATATACGCTCTTCTCACCAGTAGACCTCATAAATGACATTTTGTGCTACTCTGCTTTATACACAAAGGAGAAGAAAAACTTGAAGAATCTATGAAGCAATTTTCACATGCTTCCAGTGTGATTTTATGCAGACTTTGACCATTTGTTTTTGCTAGAGCTTGAGCAATCTCCCTATCTCTGAGAACCTACAAATCTCTAACAACAAACTCTACTGCAGATGATCAGATGAAGATAAAGCCTAAATCTGGAAGCAAGGCAGATACATATACTTTCATACCTTTTTTTAACTTGATTTTTCTTCTTTCTGTTCTACTGATGATCATGTTCCTTGGCTGAGTTAGCTGGTGACAAAATTAAAGAAAGTGATTTCTCACAGGGACTCTCTCCCCTGTCCCTATGCAGTGACCATTCTGTCACAGTGATGTTTGAAATTCATTTTGCCTGAAATTCACCATTTCACTACAATGCTCAAATTCAGTAGGAAACCATTGTAAAGCATCTAGAATGGTGTTTCTTGCACACAATGACCCTATCTATCCATACACTGCCTGGCTCAGGATAAGAACAGAAATCTTTTCCACAATTCCTGTATCCATTTTGCTACTCCGGAAAGTTCAAGGTATTCATCTTGGGTTATACATCGAACTGCTGAGAGTTTCATTATATGGTCTATCATGAGCTCATGATTTTGCCATGGTGAACTTGGTAGCAAAAGAACACCAATAACCTACTCTTCAATTTTTACTCTAGCAGCAACACTACAGCAGGCTTTGCTTTGTGTGGTGCGATTGATTCAAGGGATTTGCGTGCAGGGCTCAGTAGGTCAAATTCGATTGCTGAAATTCCAGGGTGTTGAGATGCCCGAAAAACTGCAAACAGCATTTTGAACAGTATTAATGTACTCACCCTGAACATCAGGCAATCAAAAATGTATGGCTATTGGAAACACATTTTGAAGTTATTATTTCTATACAGGAAATTTAGTGAAAAGGCAAAGAAGGGTTATAAAACAAACATTCGATACAGGGATACTGAGCCAAATTCAGTTCTAGATCAAATACAACATGCTACAGAAAATGTTGTTTATAACAATAATATTTTCAATCAAACTCAGGAGGAAAAGAAAACAATATAAAGAACAACACAGACTGTCCTGCAATATCTGCAGCTGCTGAACACAGATTGTCATATATACAAGTTCAGTCCTGAGCAAAAACTGTTATCCTGTGCCTCAGACAGTAACTTTACTTACTCTGAGTGCAGGCCCAGATTATCTCAAAAATCTGGAATATGCAGAAGACCCATTCCTGAGTAAACCATGGCAACCTCACAGCCAGAATGCAGCAGAACTTGAATGACTGAAGTCTCTCATCACATGCCTTGGCATGGAAGATGAATTTCTACTTGGGAGAGGATCAAGATGAAGGAAACCAGCAGCTTGAAGGAGGAAGTAGAGGTCTGTGAAGAAGAAGAAGGAGAAGGGAGGAACACAGGGAGGAACTGAGACTCCTGTAACCTAAAGCAATGGGCAAGGAAGGTGGAGTGTGAGGAAGGAGGTGACAAGACATCCCCACCCATATTTCACTGAACCATCACCACAAGTACCTTTAATCGTCCTGACTCTTGTTTCACCAGGAGCTGCCTACCCAACTCATAAGGACCTTACCATACCGGACACTTTGCCTGCAAATCTGTCGCTGCCCCTTGTACTGAGAATCTGCTTTGGAAACTAGTTTTACTTGTGATACTGAGAAGCCTGGAAGAAGTTCCACTTGCAGGGAAAACTCCTTAAATTCCAAAGGCAGCTATAGTTTTGAAAAACTGAGGAAATTTCAGGGGACTTTTTTGAGAGTTAGATCCTAGCTGTCATAGAAAATGCTGAAGTCTTCCATTCTGGATGCTAACAAGTCTGCAGTGTTTGGACCCACTTTCAGCTGTTCCCAGAGCAATTTAAGTCTTAAGAGCCTCAGAAGAGTCCAGACTCTGTTCTGGCTTTGAGTCTCTCAGCACAATTTCGTGTGAGGAGGCAATTCAATAAAACCTTCTTGGGAAATGAAATTCCTGTTTCACAATCTGTCCTGGACCGAGCACTGACCCCGTGAACCTCTTTATGATTTAACCCTGCCCCTTCCCCAGGCCGCGGTGAAGGCCCTGTGGGACTCCATCCTGAACCTGTGCATGGACCTGACAGTGTCCCTAGGCATGAAACCACAATTCTGCACAGTGTTTTTAATACCTTCTGCAGACAAAATTCCCCTCAGCTTTGCTCATCCTTCCCTTGTGGTGTACCAGAGATGGCTTTTTTTTTTCCCCAGGAAGGCGCATCGCTCTCTGTTTCATTTTCTCTCAGGGTGAATAGTATAGGTACCACTCTTTGAAAGCATCTGAAACTTAATCTGTTGCAGGACTCCCACCATCAACCCCCTCAGGTGGCACATATCTGTAGCTGAGAGATTGTTTCCTTATCATTCCTGTACAGCCCTGCCTTGGAAAACCAGCTTGCTCTGGGTGGAAACCATTTGCTTGTCCATCCACTTGAGGATGATTAACAACTCTCTGTTGTTGCTCCTGGGTTAGGATTAATTCAAGATGATGCAGGGAAACCTCAAACTAACAGAGCTGGCAGACTGAGACCTAAATCACACCGAACCCAGGCAGAAATCTTAAGCTGCAGACAGCACCTCCAAACCTCACACAACCAACCTGGCAGTGGAAATGGGAAGAGGTGAGGAGCCTGTGTTCCTACTCAGCCACCTGCTAAACACCCTGCAGGCCAGAAGTTTCAGAGCCAGAGACATGGACAGTGGGGGCTCTTGTCTGTGGGACAGACTAGGAGGAGAGACTTGGAGTTTCACTAACAGACATCATATTAGATGCCATTAGATTCCATACATTTGTTTTCCTGTATGGCTAATATTCATTTTTTACTGGCAATGAGAAGCTCAGTGCGAAGATCTGGCTTCCACGGTTCCACCAAAAATGTAGCCCTTTCTTTGATTTAGTTTCACTGAGCCAAGCAGCAGCTGGGCTCCCACTGGGCTCACTGCTCTGCCTGCAGATAGCTCCATATATGCTCAGTCCTTTATTTAAAAGATGTATGTATCTCTGTGTGGGTATGTGGGTGTGTGTGAGTGTGTATATGAGATAGAGAGAGTTGAAGAAAATCCCAGAACACCTTTATTATTATTCTTTCCCTCCCTTATCTTTTAGTTCTTTAAAATGATATTCAAAATAATTTACTTATGCCTATTTCTCACCATTCCTTCATTGACAATAATGTAATTCTCATTAGACCCATGGATGGGAGGTTATATGATCTGGTATTTCAATATAAACAGAGGCTGAAAATTAATTTCTTTCAATTTTAGTTGGAAATGTGAGTTAAACAGAAGGTTTCTGTTGTTTTTCTCTTAATAATCAGCCTCATTTTTAAAATCCTCATCATATTTTTGTACAGTGGAAAAAAATAAGCTCCAGTTTTCAGCTAAAATGTATGGATATCATTTGCAGAACTGAAAAGGGAAGCCAGTTCATTAAGCTCACCACCATTCACAGTCATTCATAATGTGACCACATTAAGAAACCCTCAGTGTTTTACTTTGGTAAAATTTCATGCCAGCAGACACACCACATATGAAAGGAATTTCCAAGACAGAAAACATTCCCGGTGTACTGACTAAAATTCAACACCTTTCACAAACATTTCAGGTTGTTTCAAATTGTTCCAATTTCCATTATCTTGTATAGTCACATCATTTAGAAACAAAAAAGACTGGAGTAAATGCACGGAGAGTTAAAATGTCAGAGGTCCCCAAAATAAAAGCAGTGTAAAATAAAGAAAAAGCAAAAAATCTCAGTGAGATTTCTGCACTATGGTTACATATCAGGTTTAATCAGGCAATTTATGTAGCCAAAGCGTCTCTTAACAATTCGGCGGCCTTTTGGTTTTATTTTTCAGTGAGCCAGAGACCAATCCTAATTTTAATAAAGCTTTAATGTGCATGTGTGCCAGTGAAAAATCCTGTGCATTTTAAATTTCTTTCAGACAGTTTCTGCAGTCTATTAGAGCAAAGACAGAATTTCTAAAGTGTCAAAAAGATGCCAGTTTTGGGCGTCCTTAGAATAAGCCAATCTATTCAATTCAGACAAAACCCACCAGTACATAATAGTCTTTACAAGCTCATAAACCACCATACCACCCAAGATGTTAACAAGCTGGCATGTTTTGAGCATCAAAGATAGAGAGGAAACTGTGTTTACATGTTTGGCACAAAAACTAATGAGGAAAGTCAATTGGCCCTTTGTCTTGAGGGTCTGAAGAGCCACGCTCTAATGTCTGGTTTCTTGGTTGGCACTTGTTCAAGTAATCACTCGTGGCCTGACAAAGCAGCACTTGTGTTTTATTAGTGGCCATGCTGAACTCTCCTGCCTGGGCTATGTTGTCTCTCAATAGAGCACTGCACCAGAGGGCACACTTATTTGAAAACACTAAATCAGAGCATGATGATCTTTGCCCAACAAATACAACCAAGAGAGGAGAAAAAAATGTGACAACAGCTTTGCTTTTGTTAAAGAAAGTGAGGAAACTACAACCAGTGTGTGTGCATGTGCATGCATGTAAGAACAGTCCTGAAACACCAGTGACAAAATGAGCTAAACTTTGTTCCCAGAATGGCATGCTCAGAGCCAACTGGATTTGCTCCACGCTTGGGAACAGGTCATTGGCAAAGCTAAAATTCATGTTGCTCACAACTGGGAGAGCAGAAATAGCATTGTTAATGTCTCGGGTCAGTCTGGCACAGGCAACAAAGCTACAGGCTCAGGAAGAAGTAGTATAAAACAAAGAATTTGAAAGTCACTATTTCATCTACTTAAAACAGGTAAAAATCAAACCCTGGAGGGTCGGGCTTCTTTATCTGATGAAACTCAAACCCTCAGCTTTCAAATACTTTAAAGAGCACAAACTTGTCAGCAAAATTGGGCTGAGATTAGTGATTTGGGAAATTGGACTTTCTTGTGAAACTGTTGGTACTCCTTGCCAGAAAGATGATGAGAACAAACTTGCAAACTCTGACTCATGGCAGCAGTTCCACTGACTGTAAGAAATAATTGCATACAGAAAAATTAACTGTTCCACTTATGATGTCTGCATGTAGGAACCTTCACCAGTCTGGAGGTGGGGGAAAAAAAAGCCCAGAGGGATACAAAAATGAAAAATAATGACTAAATTGAAGATCCTTTATCTTGGGCTATTTTGTTTAAATCAGTCTTTACCTGTCACTTAGAATCTCCTACACAGGATATATAGAATATATTCAAGTATTGCAACAAAGTTTTATATGTCACCTCCACTTAACTTCACTAATTTAACCAGACCATCTACTTTTAATGCAGCTACCTACAGATATGTTAGATGTATGCTTAATAACATCCAGTTTTGTAGCTCTAATCTCCAGCATTTTCCAAAGATGTGTGGGGGTGAGAAAAATAGCAGGTAGGTTCTGTTTAAAATGTATTTTTAAAGGACAAGAAAAAAAGCCTAATAATTTTTGTTTCAGTGATAATTGAGTCTGAAATTAAATAAATGTAATATTAAATCCTTATATATGAAGAACTATTTTTGTTTTCACAATTCAAGATCTGGAATTAATTTTGAAAATTTTCCTGTACTATAACTATTTACAATCATATCACAATTTAAGTTATATAAATTGGGGGAGGGGAAAAGGAAATAAAATTGTGCAAGAATCATGTCAAATAAAAACTCCAAGAACAAAGCTAAAACCAAACCAAAACCAATGAAGAATGTGGTCTCTGAAGTTTTTAAATTTTATATAGCTGCAATGGTTTTCTGATGGATTCAAACTACCCATGTAGGCAAGAAGATCCAAATATGGCTCACCACACGCTTTCAAAAAAAAAACCAAAAAACTTGTCACATTTCAAATAAACTAAATATTATACACGTTATAAATGAACAATCTCTACACTTTTCCTGCCACCAAAATCATTAAATGATCTGTGAAATTCTGCAACAATTCTGAAACCAGAGGGACAACAAATTGTGTTTTCAGTAACTATGTGTCTGAAGAGTCAGCTTTTCTTAATTTTTGCATAAGATTCAGGGCATAATTTTTGGCTTTCAAAGAAACTGTAGTTAATAAACGTCATCTCCAGCTCAAGATGGTCATCGAATTGCATCAGGTTATATATGGCAAATAATACCATACTGCTTGTCTGATAAAACTACAGTGCAATGGGTATAGTAAAGCGTTTCTGCATTCAGTTAGGTCTTGGCAGCTGCTACTTATCTGTCCTGAGACCAAACTGTGCCTCAGGAGAATACCTTGGGGATTATTTCAGGCACTGAAAAGGATATGCTACTTTGACACAAAATATATATTCTTACTGTAGACTTAAGGCTCCTTGGCACACTGCTTCAACACACTCCCTCAGGAGACAACTTGGAATGAGTGCTCATTTGCACTTTTTTAACTGAACTCTGTTGAATACTTAGAGGTTCAGAACTAAAATCCAGTTTTAGCAGGAGCTCGTGTCTGTCCAGTGAGGATGCAAATAAAGAACTTCATAATTTTTTGTGAACTGAGTCCAATACACCCCAGTTTGTAGATCCCCTTAAAATGATAAAATGATAGAACTTTGGTACTTGACTCTGTTTTGGAGTACAAAATAGACATTATTTCTCTGTTATACACCACAGTTTTTTTCTGTCATGCTGGTCAGGAATCAAGCAATCCCTTAAGAGCAGTGTAGGTATGAATGAGTAAATGCAATATATAGCTGACACTGAACCTTTTGAAAAAAAGTCTCTATTAATTCAGACCTGTCAATACTTAAGTTTACCTAGGAGACCAGCAGTTTCTATATTCTGTTTTTATTTTCTCCTCTAAAATTTGCCATTTATTTCAGGAACCCTTTTTTTTCAAATGTTTTACAAGCTTTTCCTTGTCTTATGGGAAAGAACATATTACTCCCATTGGTTTGGGGATTACTGCTAACTTCTGCATTGTAATGGTGTGAATTACACTTTAAAACACAAATAAGACATGTAGCAGATAGAATAACATAAAGAAATTTTCATTACTTCTTCCAAATTTAGATCCAACTGGTAATCAATTTCTTAAATTTGTGCACTATTTGTCCTCACGATTTCTCTGTGTTGGATGATTTAAAAATTATTACAGTGGGTTTTGATAACTATATAATATGGATACTGTCTGCTGGTTTACAAAAGACTAATTACATAGTGTTTAGATGTATTTCTTATATAAACAGGAATTATACATTGATTATCATTTCATTCTAACAATAGTAGTCAGAATTAAGTTGTGCATGTAGGGGTTCTACTGAGAAAGCTGCAGACTAGAGCAATCAAAAAAGATAAGAAAAAATAAATGCTTTAACCCTAGAATTAACTTTCCTCTATGAAATACAGTTATTTCTTATTTCCGTACTGTAACTTTTCCCCAAATATTATCAGGGAAAATGCTAGGTTTCTACTTTTTTCCTTGAAAACCGAATCTTCTATTTTGAACTGACCTGTTTACAAGATGCTAACCTGGTATGTGCACAGACACATTATTTTCTTTGTGAATGAAAATTTTACAAAATATGTATCTCTGAGAGACAGTTTTTGTTGTGCTTGTGTAGTATTCTTTCTTATAAGGTGAGTTCAGTAAAGGCAATGTCCTCAGCACTTACACCTTTAAACATTTCTTGCTAGTACAAAACCCCAGTTCCTTACCTATAAAAGAAGGAAAACAGAATCACACCATTTCAATGTGTAGCTTGGGAGTGAATGTAGCACTTTACAATACAAGTTATTTCCTGGAAGTTAAATTTATGCCACGCTGGACTAAAGCGAGCGAAGAAGTGGTATCACACTATCACAGTGTGACAGATACCTATAAAGGATGTGATTCTACAGCACTGCCAGCAGAATTATGAAGAATAGGAAATGTTTTCGGGAATTTTTACCCTAAGCCTTCATGGAAGTTAAGAGACACAGAAATTTCAGTGCTAAAAAAGTAAATGTGAAAAATATCTGTTTTAGCTGTGCTGTTTATGCCAACGGAAAGATACATTCACCGTGACAGTAGAATTATAGCAATACAACTCTTTCCTTAGACTTTCTTTGTTAGAAATATCTCTGTGCAGAAGAACAGATAAAGTTAGCATCAGTATGTTTGCTAATAGTGAATCTTCTGCAACAGGGCTCTATCCATTATGATAAGTGTGAATGCTTCTATGGATACATTTGTTCTTGGACACAGTGTGCAATATAGTGCCTGAATCAAATGGAGATGGGAATAAAAGATTGGTATATCATTTGAAAATTAATGATGCTTACATGATACAACAGTATAAATCTCTGGACCTGAGAAAATGGAGATATTAATGAAAACATCATCAGTATGAAACATTATCCAATTCCATCAACTTCCAAAAATATACTATTTAGTCCTTTATTTTTTAGCAACTTCCTATAAGACTTGGAAAATCCCCATACTCTTCTAACACTGCATCTTTTCAAAAGTAATACAGAATGCTAATTTTCATCTAACCATACTCAGACAAAGCTCTCATTTTCTTCATTGTGAACTCGTCATTAAACTAAACATGTAAACCTGTGTGCTGCTTTAGTAACTGGCTAGGCTTCTAAATCCAAACAGAGGCACCTAACAACAAACATTGATTGATTTCAAACTGCTTCTGTTCAGAAATCCTACTGATTGAATGGAAAAGAGAAGTCTGAATCATCAGATGTTTGTGTTTTAAGATTATTTGCAGTCCTAATTTCAAACACTTCCATTGTTTTGAACAATTTCCATGTGAAATTTTCCTTACATCTTTTTATTAGCTAACATTTTTTCTTTGAGCTTTGCAGACTCAACCTGCACCCTTTACCTTGGCAAGTTATTTTTCCAGTGGTAGCTTAACGAAGTGTCCCATTCTTAATGCCAGGAAAGTAACACATATTTGTGCAAATAAATTACATAGTCATACACAACTGTTGGAGACATGGGAGACAGACTTACTAAAGTTCATATTTAAAAGAGTTTTGTATCCATATGGCACACCCAGTGCTTTTAAATTGAATCAAATTCGGGACACGGTATATCTACTTTGTTCTGCCTTTAATTTCCTAACAGATTATGTGCTGGTGGAACATTTCTGAATGCATTCAGAAATATAGGTATTTGCCAAAAAGACCTGGAGCAGCAGCTTCAGTTTCCTTTTTCTTGCAAAAGGAAAGGTAATAGACTATATGACTCTGTCCCCAAAGAGATCTGGCCGTGAGGTCTTGGAATTAGTAAACAGGGTGAGAACCTTCTGACCGAGATACTTTTGCAGAGTTGTGAGGATGGGCACATGCTGATCGAGGCACTTTGCTTCCACCAGCAGCTGCTTTGCCTTCCCACTCCTTCATCTTAATCACCGTGCCCATAGAGCTCCTCTAAATGCAAATCCGGGTGCTATAGAGGAGTGTGACATGGGCAGCTGAGGTCTTTCTTCCTCGCCAAAAGAAAGAAGTCTGTTTGTGGAGGGTCCCTTCCATGCTTGGATGAATGGATAAGCATCGTCCCTGCACACATACTGCCCTTGCTGTCTGAACATCATCATTTTCTTGGTCTAAGAATGTGGGGACCTGGAACCACACCATTTACTTGGTCTGTCTGAACAAGGGGTTATTAATGCATCACATGTGACTCTTGTATTGAAGGATTTTAGTCTCAAATATAAGCAAATCAAACAATCAAACACAATACTGTGGGTGTTACATGGAGCCTTAATTTTTGTGCTCCCAAAGGTCCTGTACACTTTGACAGTAGCCCCGGTGGACAAAATCTCTAACCAGGTTTCTGAATAGAAAATCCACTTCCTGCAAGTTCGATTAAGCTAGCTAATTTTCAGTCAAACACACTAATTTCGAGACAGGTTCTTCTGATGTTTTCCCTCTGTTTGCAATTTGCATCTTTAAATAGCTTGGTGTTTCAAAGCAGCAGCGGCAGTAAGGTCACAAGGTTTTATGTTAAATAGCAACATCCTCAGCTTTTTAAAGAAGAAACAGAGCAGCTGATCTGATGGCGCATAATTTTCTTTCTTTCCCTTTTTCTCTTTGGGCTGAGAAAAAGGAAGGATTGGAGCTTCTTATGGATCACAGACATTTTACTCTGGAAGAAAGAGCAGATCTATAGGTCTTTGTGCTCTCGAAAGCAACACAGAATCACAGGTGTCCTTGATTATCAAGAAATCCTCTTCTTTTCTAATGGTTTGCCTTTCTCTCCCTGAGAACAGCAGGTCATCTTTCGGGCATGAATATCTCATTTTAAGGGGCACAAAATTCAATCTTAAAAGGAAAATTTTAAGTAAAGGTATACGTTGAATTTGAAGATTAAAACAAAATAAGTGCTTGTCAACATTCAATATGCCAGAAATCCAGGCTGTGCTGACCCATCCAGAATAAACAGTTATAGTAAACAGATGTTTCTCAATCTATTCTGCCTGTGCTATGTTTCCATTTTTGAGGAACAGTGGTAACAGCACTGCAAATAAATTGTGACACAATGACACCTTGCTTCAGCCTTTTTCCCAATAAAATCTCTTCTCCCCCCATCTCCTTTTTTTATGGTCACACAAAGTGAATTTGTGGGCTGCAGCTATCCTGAAGCAGCTTTTTGTGCCTTGGGAGACTGGCTGGTCACTGGGATTGAAAAAGCCTGGATCTCATAGCTCCAAGCCATTTTGACAGTTGCTGAAGACATGTATCAGTAAATACACTAAACTGAACTTAGCACAGCATCAAAGGCTCCCAAGCCGAGCTGCCCTGACAAAGCTATTCTCAGCCCATCAGGGCTCTGGGACATGCAGCCTCACACTGGAAATGCTGCTGGCTGAATTGCTCTGTGGTTCTGCATCCACCAGATTTAAAATCAATGTGTTTTTATCTCACAAATGTAGACGCATATAAGTTTGAGAGGGGTGCAGCAAGAAATGCTGAATATCATTAAAGTCATCGCTGAAAGCAATGGCTTTTGTATAATTACGTGTTCGTACGTGTGCGTATGAATGTATGGACGGGTGAACATGGGATGCGTATCTCGACAGGTAAAACTAAGAGTAAATGCAGTGCTGCCTATACCTCACATTACAACACTGTGACTGATCTATCTAAAGGCCTCGTGTAATCCTAAGGTTGTCAGTTTTAAAATGCTGATACATAAAAAAATGACAAGGCATTCCTGGTGACAGGGAAAACATGCTTTGCCACATGCACAGAGGAAGATATAGATGTTCTGACCTATGTGAAATAAGATAAACAGAACAAAAATATCCATTTTGAAGCAAATATAATGGTAATTTTATCACTGAGGCCTCTTTGGGGAAAAAAAGTAGTACGTGAGACATTGTACTTTTGCTTTGCTTACGAGTGAGCAGCCACAATTAAGACAAGAGAGCTGGAAAATTTAATTCAGTTTAATTCATTATACATCTTTCCCTTTCCAGAGAACCATGAGATGTGATAGAAGATAAGAAACCATGCCTTTTCATTCCGTATTTATTAAGCAAACCAAAATAGCCTGTTTTGTAGAAAATAAATTTCATTTTGCCTGCCATACTACAACCTAGTGCCAGTCTGATCTGTTGTATAGTCTCACTGAACCCAGTGACTTTGAAGTATATTGTGTATACAAATGTCCTGTTGTAAGCAGTCCTGTACTATCAGCGCATGTGGAGACCAGCATGAACTTGCCATTCAGAGAAATACAGGGCTGTGAAGAAGGGGGGAGAATTCTGTTACCTTTTCTTCCTTATTTAGGTGCTGCAGAAGAATATGAAAGTAGTTCAACAAGGCAAATTATACAAGAACAGTTCTTTTGAGCATGTTCTGATGTGTGCAAACATGACATATTTAATTAGTATTACATTCTATCTCTTATAAGAAATCCAAGATTCGAGATAGGATAATTATCTTTTAACAACATACAGCTGCTAAACTTCTCAGGAATATGGTACCCAACACTGGTTCTTAGAGCACGTCACAAATAACCACTTTCACAGCAGAACATTTATAAATGTCACGTCATGGAAGAGAAAAGCTACCATAGGAAAAAGGAAACATTTTTATTCTTATAGATAAAGAAAGGCCTCAGAACCTCACACCTGTGCAGCAAGCAAATGTGATTAAGGGCAGAACAAACAAGCAAAAACCTTGCATTAAATAGATCATGAATTTGCTTGTGGGTCTGTAACAGATGTGTTACTAAGGATGCCTTGTTTATCCAGTTGCAAGACTGTCGAAGAGAATCATTCCAGTGATGCTGCTTATCACGCTTTTAATTCTGCTCAGGCAAAACTGTTAGCTTTGAAAAAGCAATTTTTTTTTGGCCCTACTCTATCTGGCTGCACAGAATTTTCAAAGCACCACAATGTTGTAAAAAATGCCCTTTTAATCAGATTACCCTTGGCGAATGTCCCAAACTCAGGCTGAAGTGCAGTGCTTGTGGTTTCTCAACAGCTTACACTAAGCCTGCACCATGGAAATAATCTACTTTTAAAACCCAGGAAACAAATCGACTGCACTAAGGACATAAGTCGCTGTCATTAGGGAGTGATTAAGCTAAACATTTTTATACACTCTGGTAGCCCAGTTTCATATTGTGTATCTCAGTGCTGAGAGAAAGAATGGCACCCCAAATGACTGCTTGTTTGATTCAGGCACCCCAAAAAGATCTGGTCTTACACAAATTAAACTTAATTTTCCTCTAATAATCAAAGAGGAAAAAAGAGGGGGAGAGAGAGAGAGATTTGCTTTTAATGAATTAGAAAATACAGTAAAATCAGCTTTGCAAGCAATAATTCAACTGAGGATCATGAGTTTGATTAAAGACTGTACACGATATTTTTTGACACACATTAGCCTCTCCTAAAAATCCTGTCACCTTATATTAAATTACTGTTACTTTTTTTATACAAACATATTTCCTTTAATACATAATTTATATTGGAAATTCTGTGTGTTTTTTGAAGAGGCAGCTACCATTTTTACAATTTACCATTATAATGCCAGGTCGTCATTTTTCTGTGATGTTGCATTTTTCATACCGGGAAAATACGACATTGAGATATTTGAACAGAAATTACTGTACCTCCCCCAATTTCCCTGTAACAAAACAGCAAAAAAAGGATACAGATCTGACTCTAATCAAATTATCTGGTGTCTGAGACAATCTTGCTATTTCAGTACTTGCAGATCCTAAAGAAGAAAGGATCTAGATGTCAGATCCTGGTGCATGAAGAGCAGAAGGTGTGTTTGTGGGAGGGAGGGAGGGTTGTTTTTGTTTTGTGTATAAATCTGAGCTCAGGTCTGACATAGATGACACGTTCAACTGGTCTAAGGTACAAATCAGGTCTGTTCTTGATCCCTACTTTGGACATTCTGCTGATAGTTCATTTCTAATTTATGAAGCATGTCATTAATCCTCAATCTGTCAGCCTTTTTTTGACAATAATTCAGTCTGACAGTTGAAGGATTAATATTTATTAAACACCCCGTACTTTAGAAGTCAAAGAAATGCTCCATTCATTTCCGCGGCAAAATCTTCCAACTCATAGCAAGCACTACCCCAATCCCTTCGTGCTCCCTAAAAGCCAAATAAATCCAACGCACAACACAATAGGAATAGCAGATGACCAAGAGAAGCAAAAGAGAAACAAAACAAAAAGAAAAAAAAATTGTAACTACAAGTAATCCTTCAAAAGACTTGGTAGTGGATTCATTTAAGGTATTCCTCTGCCCAAGCATATGTTTTCTTGCTCTTCCTTCCCCTTCCAGCCCTCCCCCTCCCTTCCCCACTCATAAATTATTCATAACCTGATAAATATGCAATTTCAAAAAAGTGCAGACACGGCAGCACTGCATAAAAAAAAA